>CABHPR010129363.1:21700-32165 GCA_902168415.1 Peromyscus melanophrys
TCTCTCTCTCTCTCTCTCTCTCTCTCTCTCTCTCTCTCTCTCTCTCTCTCTCTCTCTCATTTCTTTACCTAGGAATAATTTTCATACCTAGGAAGGAGGATATATTAAAGTATTCACATCCAAGTCTTAGCTTGGCACCTCTCCTAACAATTCTACCTGTTCAAATTCTCCTGGGTTTAGAGTCAAACCTGAGTTCAACTCCTGACTCCAGTATTACAGCTGTAGGGACTTTACGTAATGCCTCCAAAGATGAGAATTAAGAAAGGAAATGTCTACAAAGTTAACACACTCATAACATGTTTCTGCATCTCTCCTGAAAACTCACGTTTGTCTTTCTCTTTTTCTTTCTTTCATTCTTCCCTTAGATAACTGAGTCATGAGCCTTTACACTGTCATATACATATCTAATATAATATATGCATATATACATATAATAATGACCTAGACACATGATTTCATGTTGTGCGCGCGCGCGCGCACACACACACACGTTTCTATTTTCTGGAAGAACAGTATGTCTTTCTGTCACCCCTCCCCCATCTCCTGCCTGGACACTTTTTCTTGCTTCCTGATCCATCATTTTTCTTGAAGACCTTCAGCTTTGCAATCCCTAGTATCTGGTGCTGACAGACAATCATTTCCTGTATCTGAGATAATTGCCACTCACAAGTTCTTCCTTGATGGAAAATCAGTCACTGAGTGGGTAATATGCTTGGCTGTTTACACTATGAGGTCTTTGCTGAGGCCAAAGACACTGTCCCAGGTAACAGAGACTTGTGTAGCTGGAGTTTTCTCCAGTCCTTTCCAGCCCCACGGACCCACAACCACTTATAAAATAATCACTCAGAAGCTCATATTAATTAAACTGCTCAGCCATTAGCTCAGACCTACCACTGTCTAGATCTCACACTTAAACTCAGCTCATTTCTATTAATCTATACCTTGCCACGTGGCTTGTGGCTTACCGGTAACTTACATCTTGCTACTCATCGCAGCAGCTGGCAGCATCTCCTGCCTCAGCCTTCTTTCACCCAGCACTCTCCTCTCTCCTTGTCCCGCCCACACTATCATTCCTGCCTGGCTATTGGCCAATCAGCATTTTTATTTTCAGTCAATCATAGTAACACGTAGTCACAGCATACAGGACATCCCACAACAGACTCCTTTCTCTGTGTTAACTCTCAAGTTTCTCTGAAGTCACCTGGAGACCAAACAGGAAACAAGTCTTCAAGAAAGTGTCTGACCTGTCCACACACCACAGGTGTATCCAGTCCTTCCTTGCTCATATCCTAAATCATCTTGTCTTGTAGACTCCAGAATGATGAAGCTGCTTCTTTGGTTGAAGGTTTTTATCCCAATTGGCAGGCATAGATTTGACCCAGAATTTTTAAGGTGAGTTGTGGGGTGTAGCTCAATCAGTGAAGTGCGTTCCATGAAGCTATGAAGACCTGAATTCAACCCCAAGAACCCATGTAGAAAGTCAAGCATCACATGACACATGCTTGCAATCCTAGCACTGGGGAGGCAGAAAAAGGAAGATCCCCAAGGCTCGATGGCCAGAGAGCCTTGCCTACTTAGCAAGATCCAAGCTAGTGAGAGAGTCCATCTCAAAAGAACTGGAAATTAAAAGGTAGCCAGCACATGAAGGACAACAGCCAAAGTTGTCCTTTGGCCTCCACATGCATCTGTACCTGCACATATACATACATACATACATACATACATACATACATACATACATACACATCCAAAAATATACACACACAAAAATCTACTTAACAATAGTTACTGAGCACACAAAGAAGCAGCTGTCCATGTCCAACTCAGAATAAGCTAACAACTCTTATTAGAAGCCCAGGTCCCTAAGTCCCCACCAGAACCTAAGCAAACACATTTCTAACAAGGTTGCAAATGACACTAATGCAGTGGTCTGGCTACTTCTTTTAGATGACTATTGTAAGTCAAGAGGATCATCTGTTAAACTTCAATATTCCATTTCTCACCTGGATCCTGTCTGCTGTTCTTGTGAGTTGGAGCATACTGAGGGTCATAAACCTTGTTGTTACTCAAGAGGTCTTAGATCACTTGTTCCTCCTGTGGATGGCATTAATTAAAGAGTAAACCCTGGGGACATAGAAGAAGCCAAGGAGGTGGGGACAAGACAAAATATGAGGTGAGTCTTAGATTTAATCATTACTCCATAAGACTTCATGGATTTCAGTATCTGCTCAAATTCAAATTTATTTTTCTTAATCCAGCTTGAAATAAACACAAAAGATAAGGGGAAAAGAAAAGACAAATTCTAATTTTAACCCAATAAAGTGAGCGATCCTCCTTCTCCTTCTCCTTCTTCTCCTTCCCTCTCTGCCTCTCTCTCTCTCCTTTTCCCTTTCCACTTCTCTGATGAACATTGTAGGCCTGTCTGGCAAGAGCTTGTCATCTCAACTTATCTCTTCTGGATTATCTGTAATTAGATTGCTAGCTCCTTTGGGCAGTAGCTGTGGGCTGGTAATCAAGTTTTGTACAGTGCCTGGCACAGTCTCTTAACCATAAAAGGGCACTCAATAAATATTTATTGATGATGGTTATCTTTAATTCCTCAGGAAGTATAGGCAACTAAGTAAGCCCTTCTACTTAGCTGAACGATAATGGAATTGATAAGTCATTATAGGGGGAAAAGGCAGATCTGGTAGATTTTGTTAAAAACCAACCCACCATCAGATATGCAAAATGGAGAGTAGCATTTGGTACCCTAGGGGCATGAAAAATGTAAAGTGTTACTTTGTGCCAAACTCACAAGACTGTTTAAAGCCCTGGAGAAGACAAAACATCACAAGCCAGGGTCTTTAATGTGGATCTCCCATCCTTGAGAGATATTGAAGTTTGTAGTATTGGAGGTTTTCTCTTCATTTATCCAACTTTTCAATGAGTTCAGTAAATTGATCTATAAAGTAAATGTTATTTTAATCACTGGGAAGCATTTTCAACCAGCAGATGATTTTTCTTTGTTGAAAATCATGGAACTGACATAACTTGATACCTGATCCTTGCTTGGCTGATGTCTCTGCCATCTACATAACACATCCAACCTTCAAGGATGAGGCCTGACATGAACGTGAAGAAATCACAGACTGCTTTTCAGAATTAAAAAAAAAATATGTTCAAGTGCTCCTAAATTACCTCCAAAAAACATGTCTAATCAAAAATACACATACAGGGCCTGGTGAGATATCTTGGGACAAAACCAAACCAAAACAAAACAAAATAAAACAAAACACCTGCTACCGAGCCTGAGCACCCAAGTTCAATCCCCAGGACCCAAACAGTAGAGGGAAAGAAGCAACTCTTCCAAGTTGATCTCCATGCGTACCCATGGCACTTGCACGCCTTTGTAAAAATAAGTGAATGAATAAGTAAATAAATAAATAAATAAATAATAAATAAATAAAAGTTATAAACATTTTAAGACAGTAGATGATTTGTCTCTGGTGGAGAGAAAGTGAAACAAGATATTCAAAGGCCTCGAACACTCCACAGAGATTTTTCTCCTACAATCATACCTGGGTACAAGGGCTGTGTCTATTCTATGCCCGGGAAATTTAATAGTTACGCTGAGTAATACCCACTTGGTTCATGGCCCAGCCAAGGAGATGACGTGGTTGCCTATCTGATGCTCAGTAGGCAAGAACTGTGGCAAAACCAAAGATTTCTGTGCTCCTTCCCTACTCCTCAGTGGACAGGTGGGGTTAAAGAAATGCACTATGTAACAGGAGAAAGGTTTGCAGAAAGAGACTGAGGACAAAGAGTCCAGGAAGAAAGCAGAAGGATTGCCCGACATGGGCTTGTCCACTGGGATCCTTGTTAGAAGACAAGACCCGTTGTTTCTTACAGATGATTCCCCGGGAATTCTTCTCTTGGCTCCTCCCACTCACTCACCTTGTGACCCTAAATGTTTCCCTTACTGCCTTGTTCCTTGCCTTTGTGCTCTGCTCTCTTCTTCCACACAAGGAGCTTCTGTTGATTGAAAAATGGGTAGAAGACTTAAAAAGTCTTTGTAGTCATTCAAAGAATAAAGACACCTCACCTTGCTCTCTTCCTGGAGCTAAGTTAAAAACTCATGAACTTCGGCACACAGTAAGGCTTTCTGTCCACAGTTGGGGACAGGATTTGGGGCTATTTTTCTTCTTTTTGATCTATAATGAGTACAAGAGTATATTAATAATTGAGCTGAGGAGCCAAAAGTCCGTCTCATGACTTAAATGGGATTGAAATCTTGGCTTTCAGAGACTGATTTGAGTTTCTTGGAGTGGGGAGTATAACACCCTAGAGACAGAACTGCCCTTTTCTTGGATGAATGTAGATCATGAGGGAAAAAAAATAAATAAATGAAATACAAGATTTTTGTTGTTGTTGTGTAGATTACCTAGCAGGATGACTCAAGAAAATGGCATAGGAAATGATGTTCAGGGAATAGTGTAAAATACTTCCCTGGAGAGATTTTAAAGCCAATTACATGGATGTAGAGGAGAATCAAGACCACTAGAGTTTAGAAAGGAAGAGAGGTAAAGACTGGATGATAGTCACAAAATAGTGACATAGAAGAAATAAGTCACAATGCTGCACAGCAGAGTAGAGTGACCGTCACTCATAACAATTTATGCGTTTTTATGAAGAACCAGAAAGGAGGAGAAGGCAGCTATGGTGTTGGTCCTGATTTGATCATTCCACATTATTCATTTATCTAATTATCATGCTTTGCCCAGCAATTACTTAAAAGTATTAGATGTCAGTCATTTTTTCCCTTTTTTTCTTTTTTTTGAATTTGAAATTATTTTTTCATTTTACATACCATCCCCAATTCCTCCTCCCTCCCCTTCTCCCACCTTCCTCCCTGCCTCCCCACTATCCCATCCCCCATCCACTCTTGGGTAGTCAACAAAGTATGTCATACCAAGTTGAGGCAGGGCCTGGTCCATCCCCCCTGCTTCAAGGCTGAGCAAGGTATCCCTCCATAGGGAATGGAGACGGAGGGCAACGAAAGAGATATCTGATAGAGGGAGTCATTATGGGCAAGGGAGAAACCTGGTGCTAGAGACATTCCCAGGATTCCACAAGGATGTCACTTATTTTTAAAAAGAAAAAAAGAAGTAGCAGCTTGTTGTGTGGTGGGCCCCGTCTGAAATCTCAGCACTCAGACAGCTGAGACAGGAGGATTTCTACCAAGGTCAAGGCCTCCTGGGATATGTAGAGAGTTAAGACCAACATGACAGCCTTGAATACTCATCTAAATTTTTTCTTAAGAAAATCTGAAGAAGTGCTGTGGATAGTTGTGGTGGTATTGTGTTCCCCAAAATATTGTGTACCCTTAACAAATTTATCTGGGGTCAGAGAACAGACAGCCACTAGATACAGAGGCTAGAAAATGGTGGCACTCACGCCTTTAATCCTAGCATTCCAGAGGCAAAAATCCATCTGGGATCTCTGTGAATTCAAGGCCACATTGGAAAGAGCCAAGCATGGTGACACATGCCTTTAATCCCAGGGAGTGAGCCTTTAATCCCAGGGAGTGATGGTAGAAAGCAGAAAGGTATATAAGGCATGAGGACCAGAAACTAGAAGCATTTGGCTGGTTAAGCTTTCAGGCTTCTAGCAGCAAAGTTCAGCTGAGAGCCATTTGGATATGAGGACACAGAAGCTTCCAGTCTGAGGAAACAAGACCACCTGAGGAATTGGCCAGGTGAGGAAGCTGTGGCTTGTTCTGTCTCTCTGATCTTCCAGCATTTCACATCAATAACTGGCCTCAGGTTTGATTTTATTAATAATAACTTTTTAAGATTTCTGCTTGCTCTGTAGGCATAAAAACCTGAGTTAGAAAACCCAGAGCCCACGTGGAAGGCAGATGTGAGCTCCTGCTATCCCAGAGCCTCCCTGGATAGACGGGAGGTGGAGCCAGAAGATACCCAAAAACTTACAGACCAACTGGCCTGTTGTATGCAGGAGACAATTAGAAAAAGACCGTGTCTCAAACAAGGTAGAAAGCAAGGACTGACGCTCAAGGTTGTCCTTGACTTCTGCGTGTTTACACACACATATAAATACACACACACATAAACACACATACACCTATAAAAAATCACAAACACAAATCCAATAGCAACAAAAATGAGGTGTAGCTTGAGTTTTCCTGCCTGGTCCACAGTCAGGACAAATCTCTGTCACCCGCCAGTCCCACAGCCGCTCAGACCCAACCAAGTAAACACAGAGACTTATATTGCTTACAAACTGTATGGCCGTGGCAGGCCTCTTGCTAACTGTCCTTATATCTTATATTAATCCATTTCTATAAATCTATACCTTGCCACATGGCTTGTGGCTTACCGGCATCTTTACATGCTGTTTGTCATGGCGGTGGCTGGCAGTGTCTCCGGCTCAGCCTTCCACTTCCCAGAATTCTCTCCTCCTTGTCCCGCCTATACTTCTTCCTGCCTGACCACTGGCCAATCAGTGTTTTATTCATTGACCAATAAGCAACATGTTTGACATACAGACCATCCCACAGCAATGAGGTGAGAACAGGTAATGACCTGAGATACACATACACACACACACACACACACACACACACACACACACACACACAGGCACACACACATGCGGGCACATACACATGCACATACACACATGCACACACCAATTTTATAAACCTAGTAAAACAGTGGTCTAACTATAGGCACACAGTAATTAAAAAATAAATTCTAGAGAACTATAAATTCTATACTTCAAATAGTCTTCAAGTAGCTTATAAAATATTTCTTTAAAAAAATCAGGTCCCATGAAGGTTAGAGGTTGAGCTCAGTGGCAGCATGCCTATCTAGCATGCACAGGCCACGAGTTCAATCCTCAACACTGAGGTTTTTAAATCTCTGAAATAAACTGCTCAGTGGTTAGTAACCCATTTCTACATGCCCACCTGGAAGCTCATTCAACAGAAAGAACACTTTTCCATGAGCCAGGAGACCCGAGCATTAATCAAGACCATCACCTGATTCTATTTCCTTTGGCAAATTCTTTTGTGTCTCTGGTTCTGAGTTATCCCTTCTACAAAGTGTGCAACTTGGCAGAGGCCACAATTGAGGCCCCTTCCAACCTGAATAACTCAGGAAAACAATAACGCTCATGGCAGTGCCCAAGAGTAAAGACTCTGTTCAAAGTCCTATTTAAAACCTCAGTTCCCCTATTCACCAGCTGCGGAAACTTGACCACCGGCCTTTTTCTTATATAATATGGGAGTGGTGATAGCAGGGATCTACCACAAAGGGCCTGACAGCCATTCCAGAAGACCAAGTGTGTAGGTGGCCGGTACTTGTCATGTTGGCACTATGATTATTCTAGGATCCTTGAGGCAGCCATAGCAGAGAGCGTTACTAGTGGGGCTCGGTGTATGGACTGGAGAGCATCAGTGTCATCACTCAGCCTGAGTGTGACACCCCATTCAGTCACTGTTCCCTGACAGCAGGTTAGCTGTCCCTATTACCCACTCTTACTCTTACATCACTAAAGGCATAATTGCTTTTGTTGAGAGAAGATAGGGTTTTTTTTCAGGCTTTTTTTTTTTCATCTTGATACTTCTCTACAAATTTCAAATTTCTAAAGTGAAAGTCACTTCCGAAGCCCGAAAAACATACCAGCCTTTTGTTTGTCTTAACTATCACCAGCAGTTAGATGAGTGAGTAACCATTAATGAACGCATGAATCGCTCTCTTACTGACACTGAGCCGTCTTTGTTCTCATTAAAGTTTACATTGTCCTCACATATTAATGAGCACAAGTCTGGCTTTATGAATCAGTGCTGTAGGCATCGCCTATCTGATATCTGTGGAAATGTTCTGGGGCCTCCAGACTTCAAAGTGTGTTCTCTCTGGATATGTGAAACTTCGTCCCAGATTTAACTCCCACAGAGAAGATCTTGTTATGCATACAAGGATAAATAAGGTTACAGGAATGCTCATGGGGAAACTGTAAAATTATTAGTTCAGTTAGGGACACAAAGAGACACTAGGAACAGAGGCAGTAGGCTGTGGAGAGAAGGAATGTCCTCCCAGAAGCCCAAGGTGATGAGCAACACATTTGCAGCAAGTCCAATCTCATCTTCCTGCTAAAAGGTGAGGTGCAGCCCTTAAACAGTCCCTTTCTTCACTCCCGATCATCAATGACAATAAAGCATTCTTAGACCAGAAGAGGGAAAGAAATTCCAGGAGGAAAGCCAGAAAGAGAAAGTTTCCAAGGGAGTGGAATGAGAGACGTGAGTCTGTGGGAGTGTTGGGGGCTAGAACATAGCAGGGACAAAGGAAAAAAGAAATTATTTCATAATTAAAATAACACTTTTGAATAAAATATTCCCATTAAATGATATACTTGCAATTTGATAAATTTTAAAATTATTTATATAGATCTATTATCCCTTCCCCCGGTATAGTATTCCTTGGGGCAAAGGAAATTGAGCATGCATGCCCAGAGCACAGAGCAAGAAAAAGTAGAATAGAAGTAACCCATATGAGACCCCTAGAAAACTTAGCATTGAAGACATAAGACTTGTAAAACAATATTTGTTTTTATTTTTCTCTCTGTAGTGAAAGAATGCAACCAAATCCTGGTACTCTGGTTCTTTATCAAATATGTTCCCAAATTTATCATACTTCCCACTCATAGATTTCTATGCCTTTCTGAAGAAATAACATGCTTGTCTACCTTGGATACCTGATTGTACATATTCTAGAAATGTTGAAAATGATTGCCATATTTCAAGGTTAAAGAAAGAGTCTGCAGGTAGTAAGATGACTACATAAACTTCTGATATGAAGCAAACTGGGAAGAATGCCATGTTCCCGGAGCACATACACAAGCTATGGCAGACAATCTGCCAGGAATAATTAAGGTTCACTGCCTACTTCTGCTGCTCATGTAGGAAGGAGTGACACTGTCATCAAAGCTCTTCAGCACATCTTTGGAGACTTTGAAGTTCAGGTCAGCAAGCAGAGACCCGAGGGCACGGTAGTGTCTGAATTTCTCTTTAATCTGTTGCCTTCAGAAGATAAAGTAGAGGTTTTACCAAAGCCAATGAAGAGTGGGGTAATAACCATTGCTTTGTTTGCTAAATTTAGGCCTTGTAATTTAAATAAGGAGAAAAAATATGCCCAATAGATGTAATAGGAGATTCCTTTTCTATATGAATTTATGATTTACTGGTGAGCATACTGTCTGACCAAAGGAGTCCATTGGACAAAGATCAAATGGGAAATGCATTGGTAAAGTGAGAGATATCATCAAAATAAATCAAGTTCAATTCAAGGAACAGATAATAAGACATCCAGACAAAGATAAAATGAAAGCATGTAGCATGACAAGCTGGCTGTTGAGGATTACAGTCAGGGAGGCAGAAGGAGTAGTCTAAAGAAGAGCGCAAAGAGGAACTGGTGGGGAACAGTCTAGGGAGTTAGGCAGAATATGGAATGCAGAGTAGCTGCAGGATTTATGTTTTCAGAGTGGGAACTAAATGATACCTTTTGTTCCTAAGGGGAAACTGTTTAGAGATGAAAGTATGGTTAGAAAGCATTAGCATTCGCATTGTCAATTTTTTTTTAAATTTACCTGTTTATCTATGAATAATTTTAGTAAGGATTATTACATGCTTGCCACCCAAATATTCTGGATTTAATCTCTTCTTCAAGTCCTTAATAATGTCTTTTAGGTGAGGTATACAAGTGGTATCTCAGTCTAGGGACCTTTTAGTTGTACCTTTTTCTTAAACGATAGAACAGCTGGATATAGAATTTTCAACTATCAGTAATCTCTCCTCCATTCAAGGCAGATGTCATCCTGAAGTTCTCTTGGGCTGAATTTTCAATGTCTGCTGTCAGTGTAATTGTTCCCTGTTTCTACAGATCTTTTCCATCCAGTGGCTTTAAAGGTCTACTGTTGGTTGGCTACAGCTTACCCAGTAGATGCCCAAGAGCCTCTCAGTCATCTTTGGGGACTTACGTCTTTGTGCATTTGAAAGCTTTGTATTCTTTAGTATATATTTTTTAAATTAGCAACCATTGTATGTTTTAATATTTCTGGGTTTTTTTATTCTCTATTCTTTCCTTTTGAGGCCCTTTTCCTATAGACATGTGTAAGAACTTTTTGAGTTCTCATGTATCTTAACCTCTCAAGACTTTCTAACTTTGTGTGTGTGCTTCATTCTGGATAATTTATTCATATCTGACTTCTAGGCTTTGCCTTCTTCAGCTGCATTTCATTACCATTCATTTGATCTATTGTGTTTCAATTTCCATGATTATTTCCCATTGTAAAAATTCTATCTGCTTGTTTTTTCTGTTTGGTTTCCTAATGACTTATTCTTTGATCATACCTCCATCGTGTGTGTGTGTGTGTGTGTGTGTGTGTGTGTGTGTGTGTGTGTGTG
>CABHPR010129364.1:0-21735 GCA_902168415.1 Peromyscus melanophrys
ACACACACACACACACACACACACACACACACACACACGTTGTTACATGTATTACATAACAACAATGAAAAAAAATAGGTCATGAATTTGAAAGAAAGCAAGGAGTATCAAAGGACTTGGAGGGAGGAAAAGAAAGGGAGAAATGATATAATTACTTTACAATCTCAAAATATAAAAAATGAAAAAACAAAAACAAAATAAACAGAATGGGGATTAGATAAGCAAGAGTCGTTGTTCCTACCTCCTTACCACAATAAGCCAGGAAATGTAATAGGACTGTGTATTGGCTGAGAGGGAAGGAGAATGACTCCATTCCTTTACAACTTTAAGTCTTTGAGATTAAACCCTGGATAACAGAGCAGGATATGCAAGCTCACAAGTTAGAAGTTTCTAAAGACTGGGCTGTTTTATTCCTGAAAAGTGACCTAGCAGAGTCTGCAGTCTTTCTGAGGTCAGGAAAGGATGACAAAGGAGTTGCTGTAGTACAGTTGAAAGCAATGATGGGAAAATGAAACCATTTCCTGTCTGCATCCCATCTGCCTGACACTCTCCTGCGTTCCAGGCCTACCTAGTCCCTGGGTCCCAAAAAAAGCCTTTGTTCCAAGCACCAAAACTTGTCTTGTTTTCATGCCTGTGTCTGTGTTTGAACCTGTTCCACCTGCACTGTCAGCAATATATGACAGTGGCTGAGGGATGGGTTGAAGAGAACTACAGCCTACTAGTCCCTTTGAACTACCTGCCAAGATTAGCTTTTACCCAGGAATCCTACCTCATTTTCACAGTGAGTGTGCTGATGTGGGATGACTCCCCCTCACTCTTTCCTGTGTTCTGTCCTTGAGGAGGGTGGACTGTTCACTCAGCTTCCTTATTACTGGTGACCTAACCAAACAAATAGTGAACTTGATTTTTACTTTGCATGTCAAAGTTAGGTAATATTATCTTTGTATTTAATATTTTCCAAGTAATGTATATCTTCTTTATAGTAACTACATAACCTATACAAATATGTGTTTACTACAAATTTTGGACACTGAGATTTTTTTCGTTACTGTAGAGATATTGCTGTAACTTTTGTGGATTTAAAATTTTATTTTAAAATTTCCTTTCTGTGAACTATTTCTTCTTTTTCTTTCTTTTTTTTTGTTTTTGTTTAATAACTCACAGCCTCTAAGAGAGCATAATCTATGCATAGAGCTTCTTCTGTTCAAACTTTTCTCTTTTAGATTTCTCTCTCTCACACACACATTATATGCACATTTTCTTTTTTCTCCATTTTATTGAAAATACATTTTTTCTTATTTATTATATCCTGATTTTAGTTTCCCCTCCCTCTATTCCTCCAAGCTGCTCCCCACCTCCCCTCTGGATCTACTCTCTTTCTGTCCCTCATTAGAAAAAGAACAAGCTTCTAAGAGATAACAAAACATAACAAAATAAAATACAGTAAGATAAAATAAAAACCATTACATCAAAGTTGAATAAGACAAACCAACAGAAGGAAAAGAGCCCAAGAGAAGGCAGGAGAATCAGAGACCCACTTGTTTACATACTCTAGAGTCCCATAAAAATACTAAACCGAAAGTTATAATATATATGCAGAGGACCTGGTACAGACTTGTACAGGCCCTGTGCTTGCTGCTTCAGTTTCTGTGAGTTCATATGAGCTTTGCTCCTTTGATTTAGAGAGTCTTGTTCTCCATGTTTCCTGCATCCCCTCTGACTCTTCCACTCTCTCTACTTCCTCTTCTGTGGGGGTCTCTGAGCCCTGAGGGGAGGAATTTGATGGAGACATCCCATTTAGAGCTGTGTGTTCCAAGGTCTGTCTGTCTGTCTGTCTCTGTCTCTGTCTCTGTCTCTGTCTCTGTCTCTGTCTCTGTCTCTGTCTCTCTCTCTCTCTCTCTCTCTCTCTCTCTCTCTCTCCCTCCCTCTGCATAATGTCTGGTTGTGTGTCTCTGTATTTGTTCCCATCTGCTGCGGGAGGAAGTGTCTTCTTAGGAAGATGGCTGAATAAGGCACTGATCTATGAGTATAGAATACCATTAGGAGTCATTTTATCACTACTTTTTTTTTTTTTTTTAAGGACAGTAGTATTTGGTTTTACTCTAGGTCTCTGGGTTTTCTATGTAGATGAATCTTAAAAGGTCTTATTAAATAAAAAGCCTGGAGCCAGCTATTGGGGTTAAAACCTGAGAGACCAGAAAAGCAGAAAGAAGCTAGCCACGTTCTCACTACTTGGAAATCCTCAGCCAAAGAGACCTACTTCCTGTATACCCATGCCTATATGCCATCTCATTTACTCTCTGCCCAGCTTCATCACTTCCTCTTCCAGCCCAGCTCTGTCACTTTCTGTGTGTCTGTCCAGACCTTCAGACCTTTATGGTTAACTAGTGTTGGAATTTAAGACATGTGCCACCATGCCTGGCTCTGTTCCCAGTGTGGCCTTGAATTCACAGAGATGCAGACAGAACCCTGCCTCCTGAATGATAGGATTAAAGGTGTGTGCTACCATTGCCTGACTTCTATGTTTAATATAGTGGCTGGCTTTTTCTTCTGATCCTCAGATAAACTTTACTGGGGGACACAGATAAAATATCACCACATTTCTAGTCTCTGGTTCTTCATCACTTAAGCACTCTTGGGTATGGGTTCTGTCTTGTGAAGTGGACCTTAAGTCAGTTTAGACACTTCTTGGTTACTCCCACAAGCTTTGTGCCACCATTGCACTAGTATATCTTGGAGGTAGGTCAACATTTCAGACCGAAGGTTTGGCTAGGTAGGTATTTCCAATTCTCTTTTGCTATCCTGTAGAGTACCTTCCTGTACCAAAGATGCTAGCACATAGGTGTGAAGGCTCTATGTAGGCACCAGCTCAACTTTGCCATGTTCAATGAGTTCGTTATCGTGTATTTAGAAGCCCTTTTTAAACTCCTTTAGGCCTTATGGAAATTCGAGAGCCCCACGTTGGTATGCCAAACAGAAGTTTTCCTGTGTCCCAGTCCCTCAGCCACTCGGACAAGTAAACACACAGAGGCTTATATTACTTCCAAACTGTATGGCCTAATGGATCAGGCTTCTTGCTAGCTAGCTCTTATAACTTAACCCATTTCTATTAATCTATAAGTTGCCACATGACCGTGGCTTACCAGTACTTTTACATCTTGCTTCTCCTGGTGGTGGCTCACAGCGTCCGCCCCATTCTGCTTTCTTTTCCTCTCTCCCCAGCTTGAATGTACTGTCTAACCTTATTCTGCCTCACCATTGGCCAAACAGCTTTATTTACCAACCAATCAGAGCATCACATATTCACAGCATACAGAAAGACATCCCACAGCACTGTTATACTAATTTCCATAGTGGCTGAATAAATTTTTACTCCAGCCAGCAATGGAGGAGTGTTCCCTTTGTCCCATAGCCTCACCAGCGGTCACCTTTGTTAGTGATCTTAACTGTTCTGTCAGGTGTAGGATGGAATCTCAAGGTGGTTTTGATTTGTATTTTCTTGATGCCTAGTGATGTTGAACATTTCTTTAAGTGTTTCTTGGCCATTTGAATTTTCTCTATTGAGAGTTCTCTGTTTAGATATGTAACCA
The DNA here is from genome assembly GCA_902168415.1 of Peromyscus melanophrys. Taxonomy (NCBI): domain Eukaryota; kingdom Metazoa; phylum Chordata; class Mammalia; order Rodentia; family Cricetidae; genus Peromyscus; species Peromyscus melanophrys. Next base: position 3,591 of record CABHPR010129364.1, read on the forward strand.
ATTTTTAAAATTGTTTTTTTTTTGATACCAAGTTTCTTGAGTTCTTTATATACTTTGGATATTAGTTCTCTGTTGGATGTTGAGTTGGTGAAAATCTTTTCCCATTCTGTAGGCTGATTTTTTGTCCTATTGACATTGTCCTTTGCCTTACAGAGCTCCTCAGCTTCATGAGGTCCCATTTATTAATCATTGATCTCAATGGCTGCACTGTTGGTATTCTTTTCAGGAAGTAGTCTCCTATGCCAATGAGTTCAAGGTCCCCACTTCTCTTCTATCAGATCCAGTGTATCTGGTTTTATGTTGAGTTGTTTGATTCATTTGGAGTTGAGTTTTGTACGAGATGGTAGGTATGGATCTATTTGTATTTTTATACATGCATTTATCCAGTTTGACCAGCACCATTTGTTGAAAATGCTGCCTTTTTCCCCCCAGTGTGTATTTCTGGCTTCTTTATAAAAAAGTCAGGTGTCCATAGGTGTGTGGATTTAATCTGGGTCTTTTGTTTGGTTTGATTGATCAATGTGTCTGTTTTATGCCAATACAATGCTATTTTTATTATTATAGCTTTGTGTAGTACAAATTGAAATTGAGAATGGTGAGGTCTCCAGCAGTTCTTTTTATTGTTTTAGGTATCCTAGGTTTTTTTGTGTTTCCATATGAAGGTGAGAATTTTTCTTTCATGATCTGAGAAGAATTGTATTGGAAATTTGATTGAATTTGATTGGGTTGTATTGAATTTGTAGATTGTTTTCAGTAGGATGACCATTTTTATTATATTAATCCAGCTGATCCATGAGAATAGAAGATCCTTCCATCTTCTGATATCTTCTTCAATTTCTTTCTTCAAATACTTGAAGATTTTAATCATACGCATTGTTCACTTGTTTGGTTAGCGTCATCCCAAGATATTTTATATTATTTGAAGATATTGTGAAAGATATTGTATCCCTGTTTTCTTTCTCAGACCATTTGTCATTTGTATATAGAAGGGCTACTGATTTTTGTGAGTGAATTTTGTATCCTACTTTGCTGAATGTGTATCAGTTCTACGAGTGTCCTGGTGGAGTTTTTAGGGTCACATATATATTAAATCATATCATCTGCAAATAAAGGTGCTTTGACTTCTTCCTTTCCAATTTGTATCCCCTTGATTTCTTTCAGTTGTCTTAGTGCTCTAGTCAGATTTCAACTACTGTATTGATTAGGTATGGAGAGAACTGGCAACATTGCCTTGTTCCTGATTTAGTGGAAATGCATTGAGTTTATCTCCATTTAGGTCAGTGTTGGCTGTGGTACTGCAATATATTGCCTCTATTATTTTGAGGTATGTCTCTTGTATCCTTAGTCTCTCCAGAACTTTTATTATGAAGGAGTGTTAGATTTTGTCAAAGGCTTTTTCTGCATCTAATGGGATGATCATGTGATTTTTGTCTTTCAGTCTGTTTATATGGTGGATTACATTTATTGATTTAAGTATTTTGAGCCATTCCTTTATCTCTGGGAGAAAGCCTATGTGATATGGTAGATGATCTTTTTGATGTGTTCTTGGGTTTGGTTTGCAAGTATTTCATTGAGAATTTTTGGACCTATGTTCATAAGGCAAATTGGTCTGTAATTTTCTTTCTTTGTTGTGTCTCTGTGTGGTTTGGGTATCATGGTAACTGTGGCCTCATAAAATGAATTGGACAATGTTCCTTCTGTTTGCATTTTGTGGAATCATTCTAGGAGTATTAGCTAAGTGTTAATACACTTCTTTGAAAGTCTGGTAGAACTCTGTGCTAAAACTATCTGGCCCTGTGCTTTTTGTTGTTGTTGGGAGACCTTTAATGACTGCTTCTACTTAACTATGGGTTATAGTTCTGTTTAAATTGTTTATCTGATCTTGATTTAACTTTGGTAGGTGAGACATATTGAGAACTTTATCCATTTTGTTTAGAACTTCCAATTTTGTAGAGTACAGGTTTTTAAACTATGTCCTTATGATTCTCTGGATTTCCTCAGTGTCTGTGGTCATGCCCCCCTTTTACTTCTAATTTTGTTAATTTGGGTCTTCTCTCCCCACGTTTTAGTTAATTTTGCTAATGGTTTTTCAATCTCATTGATTTCTCAAAGAACCAACTCTTTATTTTATTGATTCTATGTATTTGTTTTGTTGTTGTTACATTCATCATATTATTGCTTTCAGTCCTGAGTTTATTTCTTGCCATCTTCTGTTGGTTGTGATTTCTTTTTTTTTGTTCTAGAGATTTCTTTCATAGGTGTGCTGTTAAGTTGGCAGTATGAGATATTTCTAGTTTTTTAAAAATATAGGTACTTAGCACTCTGAACTTGCCTCTTTGAGCTGCTTTCATTGTGTCCCATAGTTTGGGTATGCTGTGTTTTCATTTCCATTCAATTTTAGAAAGTTTTAATTTCTCTCTTGATTCATTTTTCATTCAGTAGAGAGTTGTTTAGTTTCCATGAGTTTGTAAGCTTTCTGTTATTTCTATTGTTGTTAATATGTAGCTTTAGTCCATGGTTATCTGATAGGATGCAGGAAATTATTTCAATTTTCTTTTTTATTTAAAAATTTTTAATTCATTTTACATACCAACCACAGATCCCCCTTTCATCCCTTCAGTTTTCTTGTATCTTCTGGGACTTGCTTTATGTCTGACCATGTGGTCAATTTTGGAGAAAGTTTCCTGAGGTGCAGAGAATAAGGTATATTTTTTTGTGTTTGTGTTAAATAGTTTGTAATTTCTGTTAGGTCCATTTGGTTTATAACATCTGGTAACTCCTGCATTTCCCTGTTTAGTTTTTGTCTGGGTAATGTGTCTATTGGTGAGAGTGTGGTATTGAAGTCTCCCATTATCAGTATGTGAGGGTCAATATATGATTTAAGCTGTAGTAGTGTTTCTTTTACAAACTTGGGTGCCCTTGTGTTTAGGGAATAGATGTTATGAATTGAAATCTTATCTTGGTGGACTTTTCCTTTGATGAGTATGTGGTGTTCTTCCCTATCTCTTCTGACTAGTGTTAGTTTGAAGTCTATTTTTTCAGATATTAAAATTGCTACAACAGCTTGCCTCTAAGTTCATTTGCATGGATGGAAAATCCTTTCCAACCATTTCTCCTGAGATGATGTCTGTCCTTGATGTTTAGGTGTGTTTTTTGGATGCAGCAGGAGGATGGATCCTATTTGAACATGAATTCTATTAGTTTGTTGTTTTCTACTGTGGAATTGAGGTGGTTGATATTGAGAGATATCAATGACCAGTGATTGTTGATTCCTGTTATTTTGTTGTTGTTGTAGTGTGTTTGTGTGTGTGTGTGTGTGTGTGTGTGTGTGTGTGTGTGTGTGTGTCCATTCTTTTGAGTTTTCTGGTCTCTGATTATTTAGTCCCTGTTTTCATGGTTATTGTTAACCTCTTGACTCTGATGTTTTCCTTCTAGCACCTTCAGTATGGCTGGATTTGCAGACAAATATTGCTTAATTTGGTTTTATCATAGAATACCTTATTTTCTCTGTCTAAGGTTACTTAGAGTTTTGCTGGGTATGGTTTTCTGGGCTGGCATCTGTGGTCTCTTAGAGTTTGTGGCACATCTGTCCATGTCCTTCTGGTCTTTAGAGTCTCTATTGAGAAGCCATGTGTAGTTCTCATAGGTCTGCCTTAGTATGTTACTTGTTCTTTACCCCTGCCTCTTTTAATATTCTTTCTTTTTCTGGATGTTTAGTGGGATTTATTATGTTCTGTGGGGGACTTTCTTTTCTTATCCAGTCTATTTGATGTTCAGTAAGCTTCTTATATCTTGATAGGCATTTCTTTTTTTAGGCTAGGGAAAGATTCTATGATTTTATTGAAAATATTTTCTGTGCCTTTGTCCTTCATTTCTTCTTCATTTATTCCTATTTGGTCTCATCCAGATTTCCTGGATGTTTTGTGTCAGTTTTTTATATTTAACATTTTCTTTGACTTGTGTATCAAATTCTTCTATTGTATGTTCAATGCCTGAGATTCTCTCTTCCATCTCTTGTGTTCTGTAGGTGAAGCTTGCCTCCTTTATAGTTCCTGTTGGAAGTTCTAATTTTACATTTCCTATATTCCCTCATTTTGGGTTTTTTTAGTGATTTTCTTTCCATTTCCAGGTCTTGAGCAGTTTTGTTCATTTCTTTCCCCGTGTTTTTCTGGATTTCTTTAAGACATTTACTTATTTACTCTTTAAAAACCTTTGTCATACCCACACAGGCTGCTTTAAGGTCTTTTTCTTTTGTTTCAGCTATGGTGGAATATTGAGGGCCTTCTGTGGTTGGGTTGCTGGGCCCTAGTGGAGACATACTGTCCTAGCTTCTTATTTATTTTGTTGTAAACTGGTGTCTAGGAATCTGGGGTTGGGAAGATTATATAGTTCTAGGTGCTTATCTGAGTTAGGATTTCTATTGCTGGGAAGAGGCACCATGACAACAATAAAGGAAAACATTTAATTGAGGCTAGCCTACAGTTCAGAAGTTTAGTCCATTATCATCATGGTGGGACATGGCAGCATGCAGGCAGACATGGTGCTGGAGAATGAGCTGAGAGTTCTACATCTTGATCTGCAGGCAACAGGAAGTGAACTGTGACACTGGGCATAGCTCAAAGCCTACCCCCACAGTGACACACTTCCTCCAACAAGGCCACACCTCCTAATAGTGTCACTCTCTTTGGGGGTCATTTTCTTTCAAACCACTACAGTGTTCATATCTGGTTTTGTCCTTGTTGAGTGAGTGTTTTGTTCCTTGGTTTCTGTTTCCTGTCTTGATTTTAGGAGAATGTTATGACTGTTTTTGCCTGATATGAAAATTTCTGTGGACCTGATAGGTGTGGCCACTGGGGGTTCCATATATAATGTATTTCTGGATATTGGAACTTGACATTTAGGAATGGGCATAGGCTAGGGGTCTGAGGGGTTTAATAGGAGAAAAGCAGAGTATTCCACCAAGATCTGCTTATTTAGTCTCATTGGAATGAGGGCAGGGAGTGAAGAGAGGTTACCACAGTGTGTCTATTATAGAGCTGGGGATGATCTGGAGGAACAGAAGGATGGGGTGGATCTGCAGTCTACCTACTTGCTTCCCTGGTGGGAGTGACCTATGGGTTTGCAGGGAGTGCCTGCTGGAATTGGTGGCTGGGATAAAGCAGTGAGTGAGAGAAGTAAGGTGAGGAGGGGAAGTTCTGTGGGATCCACAGGAGATATGGACAAAGAGAGAAGGAAGGCTGCAGCAGGTTTTCCTTGTCAGAACCAGGGGTGAGACTGGAGTGTAGCTGGAGTTAACTCCAGTCCTGCCTGGGCCAGCAGCCACTCAGAGTCAAATAAACACACAGATGCTTATATTAAACTGTTTGGCCTAATGGCTCAGGTTTCTTGCTATCTAGTTCTTATATCTTAAATTAACCCATTTCTATTAATCTATAAGTTACCACGTGGCTTGTGGCTTACTGGTACTTTACATCTCACTTCTCATGGAGGCGGCTGGCAGTGTCTCCTCACTCATCTTTCCACTTCCCAGACTTCTCCTCTCTCTTTGTCCCGCCTATACTTCCTGCCTGGCTACTGGCCAATCAGCACTTTATTTATTAACCAATCAGAGCAACACATTCAGAGCATACAGAACATCCCACAGCACTGGAGTATTGAATTTGGGGAGAGGAAGGAGTAGTGAAGGTCTTCAGTTAGCTTACCCGTTTCCCTGAGTTGGGGGAAGGAAGGTTGGAGGAGAACATCTTCCTGCTCCATTGGGGATGGGGCCAGAGAGGAAAAAGAGACCACAGCAGGTGTTCTGCTACAATGCTGGGGATGAGACTGGGGGATTGGATCTGGAGGAGCAGAGGAGAGGTGAAAATCTGCAGTCAGCTTGCCTGCTTCCTGTCAGGAGTGTTAACTATTTTTTTCAAGAAAATGACTTGTTGGGCATGACACATTCAAATTACTCACTTATTTTCTTTTTGTTGTTTTGCTTGTTTTTTTAAGATAAGGTCTCATTGTATGGCCCTGGCTGGCCTGGAACTTGGTTTTAGACAAGGTTGGCCTTGAACTCACAGAAACCCTCTTGCCTTTTCCTGGAGTACCTGGGATTAAAGATGTGCCACAACACCTGGCTACATTTAAACATTTTAAAGAACCTATGGAATGTAAGAATATGTCATTCTTACATTCCATAATGTTAGTGGGTTCTGTTATCTTTTATTTTGTATGCATTAGTATTCATTGACCCTGTGTTTTTCATTTCTGTCCTCTTCCAAAAGTTCCTTTGGTTGGTGTACTTTGTGTAAACTCCTTTGCGTGTTCTTTCAGCTACTTACAAAATGCACTGCTTCAGCTCCCTTGTGTGCCTCAGCTCATCCACAGGTGATGATTTCTCCCTTTGGGTTTAAGGAAATCCCATCTTCCTATGGTAGGGAGAAATGAATTGCCTGCAGAGTGGATTGTGTCATGCTTCTGTCTAAAATTTATGTGTGTCTAGGAAATGAAGCCTGTAGCTTGTGGATATTGAGGGAAATTTTCTAATATCTTAAGGGTATAGGAGGTCTGCCTTACTTTCCCTTTCAGATGCTCGGTTCTGAACAGAGAGCCTCTCTGGCACTGGCATTCTGTACGGTTTCAACTCAGCTTGAAACAATGACTGTAGCATATCTGATCAGAAGCAGCTGATCCCCAGACATGTTTATTGATGGCACTATCAAGGAAAACAGCATACTGACATACAATACAAAGACACTTGGCAGACTTTATAGTGGCAATTCAGTTTTGGCATTTATATTGGTAAAAACAGATTACAAGGCTTAGTGTAGCTCAAACCTTATTTAAGCTCACAAATGTCTGATTTGATCAGTTGGCATTGCAATGAGAGCAACACCTCTATCTCTAGGAATTCCTCTATGCGGTTTATACTAATGCTAGTGTCTGTGTCTTACTTTGAGTGTGTTACATAATTGAATCTTTTTTTTCTTCCCTGATTGACCCCATTCAAAAGATTCTACTGAGTCACCATGCTCCTGTCAGTATAGTTTATAAAATTATAAATGAACAGTGACACTTAGTGGCTAGAAATATTCATTGCAGTTCTTTTATGTAGGATTCTTTATTAACGTGTCCCATGGTAATAAAGTAAATGATACCAAAATTTAGTCTTCTTGGCAAAGTAATATATAGTATTTGAAATGTTGTTGGTTTCGTAGCAGCTGTCATTCCATACCAATCCATTTAGTTAAAAAGCAAACAGGTGGCTCACACATATTGTTTTTACTACATAAATTTTAAAATTTTCTTCACTCTTATTGAAATAAGTGGGGCATTTTTGCTGTTGATTTCAGCTTACCAGAAGAATATGCAACAGTACAGTGAAGACATTGTTAAGAGTGCTGTTCAAAGTGCTTTCTTTCTTCCAAGCAGGAGTCTATTTTTCCGAATATGAACAAACACTTTAAATTAAATAAGTAACATACGCTTATACCTATGAAACTAAAGAAAAAGCCAGACCCATGGTTCCCGTGTCCTCAGTTAACCCCTTTGTTTTGCTTTGGTACTATGGCATACAGGAAGTTAAATTGTCTTGAGCTTTCTAAATGTTTACTTTAAAATCAAGAGTTTATTCCTTGAAGGTTAAACTTTCTCTGATCTGAATTTTAGTACATTTATAGGTTTAGTTTTGAACTTTACAGAAGGTTTGGGGATAGTAATTTTATTTTATTTTTCTGTAAAATGAAAGCATGTTATCTTGCCTGAGGTTCATGTGTTTTTAAGCCTCATGAGGTACTGTGATTGAAGAGCAATTTAGAATATAGCTTTCTGCTGGTTTCACACACAACAGAGAGATTAGTAGAAGATATCTGATTAGAGGGGGTGACAAAATACAGCAAGATAGTTACAGAAATAAATGTAAGCTATGTTGTTCGACTCACATATGAAACAGATATAGTGTTTTTTTTTTTTTGACAGAACTGAATTATGGGTTAAGAAGGAGAGGTGATACAGTAGTCTTTACACATGTTGTAAACTCTGTCTCTTCCTCTCTCAGTACTGGAGAATGAACTCAGGGACTCACGTTTGCTAAACATGTGCTGGACCACCGACCTACTACATTATTATCCCGCCTCCCTCGTCTCCTTTTTTGAATCTTCCTGCCTTAGCCTAGTGAGAGTGAGGATTATAAACAAGGCTGTCATGCCTGGCTTTTGAGTTAACCCAGAGCCTTAAAAGTTGACTTTACATAACACACTAATTATAATATGAAACATGGCTTATAAAAGCATTTGCTAATGCCTCAATGTAAACCTTGTATCCCCCCAAAGCATCCAAAACAATTAAAATTTTATTTATAATTATTGTTTGTGTATGATGTGTGTATAATATGTATGTGGGAGTCAGCATCCTCTGGCATACATGTGGAAATGTGAGGGCAAATTTTGTGGAATTGGTACTCTCCTTCCATGTTTACTTGGGTTCTGGTAATTGAACTCAGAACATCAGGCTTGCTTAACTAGTGCCTTTACCCAGTATGTGGAATAATTTTGGTTGTCAACTTGAAGAGGGAACCTCAGTTGATGAATTAGCTCTATCAGATTGGCCTGTGGACATGTGTATGGGGGCATTTTTTGATTGCTGATGGATGTAGGAGGGTTCTGCCCACTGTGAATAGTACTGTCTCTGGGTAGGCAAGCATGGGCTATATAAAAAAGGAAGCTGAACCTAAGCCTAAAGCAAGCCAGTAAGCAGGATTCCTCCATGGTCTTCCCTGCAGTTCCTGCCTCCAGGTTCCTCCCTTGACTTTCCTTCAGTGATGGACTGTAACCTGTAAGGCAAGTAAACTTGTTCTGCCTCTAGTTGCTTTTGGTTATGGTATTTTATCCCAGCAACAGAGAAACAAACTAAGACACCCTTTGAGACATCTTACTGGACCCTATTTTTCAAAAGATTCTTTCACATTTGAAAATGAACAACACACCATTGAATGAAAAATGTATCAAGACAGAACTTAAGAAAGAAATTAAAAACCTTTTAGAATTGAATGGAAACGAAAACACAACATATCCAAGAGGCAAGTTCATAGCACTAAGTGCCTACTGCCCAAAGTTGGAGAGATCTCATATTAGTAACTTAGTGATGTTACTTACTATGATAACAACACCTGAAAGCTGTAGAACAAAAAGCAGAAATAATATGCCAAAGGAGTAGATGGCAAGAAATAATCAAACTCAGGGCTGAAATCAATAAAATGATAAAAATAACAACAACTGAACCAATACAAAGAATCAATGAAACAAAGGGTTGGTTTTGTGAGAAATCAATGAGATTGACAAATCATTAGCAAAATCAACTAAAAGGTGGAGAGAGACGACACAAATTAACAAAATTAGGAATGAAAAGGGGGACATGACCACTGTCACCGAGGAAATCCAGAGAATCATAAATACATAGTTTAAAAACCTGTACTCCACAAAGTTGGAAAATCTAAATGAAATGGATAAAGTTCTCAATAGGTATCACCTACCAAAGTTAAATCAAGATGAGATGAGCAATTTAAACTGACCTATAACCCCTAGGTGAAATAGAAGTAGCCATTAAATGTCTCCCAACCAAAAAAGCCCAAATCCAAAAACAAATAAAAAAGATCATCTATCATGATCAAGTAGGCTTTTTCCCAGAGATGCAGGGATAGTTCAATATAAAAAAAAAAAATCACTCAGTGTAATCCACCATATAAACAGACTGAATGACAAAAACCACATGATCATTTCATTAGATGCAGAAAAGTCCTTTGACAAAATCCAACACCCCTTCATAATAAAATTTCTAGAGAGATTAGGGACACAAGAGACATACCTCAAAATAATAGAGACAATATATTGCAGTACCACAGCCAACACTGACCTAAATGGAGATAAACTCAAAGCATTTCCACTAAAATCATGAATAAGACAAGGTTGCCAACTCTCTCCAAAGCTAATCAATATAGTAGTTGCAGTCTTTACTAGAACAATAAGACAACTGAAGGAAACCAAGGGATACAAATTAGAAGGAAGAAGTCAAAACATCTTTATTTGCAGATGATATGATTATATAAATAAGTGACCCTAAAAATTCACTGGGAAACTCCTACAACTGATAAACACTTTTAGCAAAATAGCAGGATACGAAATTAACTCAAAAAGTCAGTAGCCCTCCTACATCCATATGACAAATATACTGAGAAAGAAGTCAGGGATACAATACCTTTCACAGTAGCCTCAAATTATATAATATATATCTTGGGGTAACTCTAACCAAGTAAGTGAAAGACTTGTATGACAAATTAAAACTGTAAGGCATTGAAGAAAGAAATTGAAGTCAAGTCAGTAAGTCAAAAAGATGGAAAAATCTCCCATTCTCATGGATTGGTAGGATTAAATGTAATAAAAATGCCCATTCACCAAAAGTAATCTACAGTTCTCTACAGATCTTGACAGGAAAATTCTCAGCTGCATATGGAAGCTCAAAAAACCCAGGAAAGCTAAAACAATTCTAATAATACAAGAACTACGGGAGGTCTCACTATCCCCAACCTCAAATTTTCCTATACAGCTATATTAATAACAAAAAGCATGGTTTTGGCATCAAAACAGACATGTTGACCAGTGGAATTGAGCTGAAGACCCAGACATAATATCATACACATTGGACACCTGATTTTGATAGAAAAGCCAGAAATGCACGTTGGAAAATGACAGCATCTTTATCAAATGGTGTGGTCAGACTGGAGGGATGCATGTAGAAGAATCCAAATAGATCCATCCTTATCACCCTGCACAAAATTTAATGGATCCAAATGGATCAAAGACCTCAACATAAAACCAGAAATACTGAACCTATAATAAGAAAAATGACCAGGCGGTAGTGGCACACGCCTTTAATCCCAGCACTCGGGAGACAGAGCCAGGAAGATCTCTGTGAGTTCGAGGCCAGCCTGGGCTACAGAGGGAGATCCAAGGTAGGCACCAAAACTACACAGAGAAACCCTGTCTCAAAAAATAAAATAAAATAAAATAAAATTGGGGAATATCCTTGAACTCATTAGCCTGGTAGAAGGCTTTCCAAACAGAACACTGATAACACAGTTATTAAGAACCACAATTAATAAATGGGATCTCATTAAATGGAAAAGCTTTTGTATGGCAATGGGCACTATCATTTGGACAAAGCAGCAGCTGATAGAATGGGAAAAGTTTTTTTTTTTTTTTAACCAATTACACATCTGATTGAGAGCCAATATTTAAAATATATAAGTAACTAAAAAACACTGGACATCAAGAAAACAGATAATCCAATTAAAAATTGAGTACAGATATAAACAGACTTCTCAAAAGTGAGAATCAAACAAATGCCCAACATCCTTTGTCATGAGGGAAATGCAAATCAAAACTACTTTGAGATTTTATCTTATACCAGTCAGAATGACCAGGATCAACAAAACAAATGACAGCTCATGCTGGAGAAGATGGAGTAAAGGGAACACTCCTCCACTGCTAGTAGAAGTGCAAACTTGTACAGTTATGGAAATCAGTGTGGTGGCTCCTCAAGAAACTGGGAATCGATCTACCTCAAGATTCACTCTTGGGCATATAAACAAAGACTGCTTTATCCTGCTATAGATAGACACTTGCTCAACCATGTTCATTGTTGCTCTTCTTATAATAGTCAGAATTTGAATACATGTCTGTCAGTGGATAAATGAATAAAGAAAATGTATTACATTTATACAATGGAAATAATGAAATGATGAAATTCACAGATAAATGGATGTAACTAGAAAAAAATCATTCTAAGTGAGATAACTCAGACCTAGAAAGACAAATATGGTATGTATTCACTTATAGGTGGATGCTAGCTATTAAGTCTTTTATTAGCAGGCAACATACCAGATAACCACAGAGGTTAGATATAGAATAAGTCACTGGGGGGGAGGGATGGCTCTTCCTAGGAAGGGGAAATAGAATAGATAATTATTGACAGATGGGGGTGGGGATGTTGGAATGGGAGAATCAAATGGTCAGGGGGAGCAAAAATGGGACATGGGAGGAAATACAGGAAAGGACAGGTAAATCTGAAGGACATTTGATGGGTTGTATGGAACGCTAATACAGCAGAAGATTCCTAAAATATATACATATATTAAGGTGGTCTAAATGAAATTGCCAAATAACGGGGGAGGTGGAGCTCCAATCAGACATTTCTTATCACCAAATGAAGCTTCCAGTACCAGGAATGTATTACATCTAATCAAGTGGTTGGCCAAAATAGCCTCATGGGAACCCCCAAACAACCAAGGTTGTTGCCAAAGCTATTGGTTGCTCTCCACAAACTGATGTTAAGACCCTCTGTTGCTGAAGACAACATCTATACAACTCATTGAACATGGATAAGTTGAGATGGTCCCTAACAAGAGCCTTCACAACTATGGACTAGTGTTCATGGTATTGGAAGGTACTCTGCACCACACCAAAGGAGAAAGGTAAATACCAACCCAGCTATAAACCTTCAGTCTTCAGTGATGACCTAGCTGCAAGGTACATTAGTGCAATAGTGGCACAAAACTTAAGCGAATACCCAAGCAATATCTGATGGGACTTAAGGCTCATCCCATGAGATTGAACCCATCCTGGCCACTGAGAAGCAAGTGGAACCCCCTACTTGTGGGAATCTATTGTGTTTGTCTGGCAGTTGGGGATGACAAGCTCCCAGACTCTTAATATTTCTTTTTGCTGATGATAACTTTGAGATTTGAGTTTGGAGATCAACTACCTTGTATAAAAGAGACAATTGTTAGATAGCGAATAGTTAAAATCCATTTCAGACGGTGTACAGGAGAATTCTAAAAGAATTCTGCATGTAGAATATGGAAGAGACTGTCTTGTAGAAATCAAACTACTATAATGGAAGGATGTATTCTTGAGTGAGAACTTAGTCTTCTACTACTAATTCTATATTTAACCTTGACCATATTTCATCATGTAATCCTCAATTCCTGCTTTTAAAAAGTAAGAGCATTGGAGTGGATGTCCCCAAGGTTCTTTCTCACTTTATATACTAATTTTATATTATGTAACAGGTCATAAAACAAAGATGTTGAGTTGGCTTTAATTACTTACAAGGTGAAGACAGAGCTGCCCCCCCCCCCCAGATAAAGCATGAGGCAGCAGGAATTGCTTACTCAGTAATCATATCATTGATTAACACAGATGTTGAATAAATATATAACTGATTTTATTTCCTTCTAGTTATGTAAGCAAAAGTTTTTGTTTTTGTCTGTTTCTGAGAGAGAGAAAGAGAGAGAGAGAAGGTGTAGAGTTAGATAGGTGGGGGGCATGGGGAGGATCAGGGAGGAGATGGGGAGGGGAAAACATGATCAGAATACATTGCATGAAAAATTATTTTTGATAAAATTTAGTTTATTGGTGTGTAGCAATTTCCTCTGAGAAAGAACTTTCCATTTTGGAGGGAAGCTCATTGAGACACAGTTATTCTAAAGAGAGGTGAAATATCCCATTCTTCAGGGAAACTCATTAAACTCTGTACTAAACAATTCAAAAACTTCAGGAAGTCCCTGAAACTGATAGAATTCATAGATACCTCCTCCCCAGAGCATGCATAGGTTGAAAGGACTGCTGAGAGTCCCTTTCAGAAAAACTAAGCTGCCCTGATGTGTTGTTCAAATCTTAGATGGTCTTTTAATGAAAAAAAAAAAAAACCCAGAGCCAGATATCAGGGTGAAAGCTGAAAGATCAGAGAAACAGAATAGCCTCTAGTTCTTACCTCTATGAAATCTTCAGCCTAAAGAGAGTGAGTTCCCATTTCCTCATGCCTTATATACCTTCCTCTGCCCTGCCATATTATTTCCTGGGATTAAAGGCATGTGCGCTTCCCAAGCAAAGGCATGAGATCTCAAGTGCTGGGATTAAAGGTGTGTGCCACCATTGCCTGACTTCTGTGTCTAATCTAGGACTGACTCTGTCCTTTGACCCTCAGGCAAATTTATTAGAGTACACAATACATCACCACACTGATAAGTCTCAGAACAACTGAGCCACCTGGAAATGACAATCTCCAAACAGTAGGCAGACTTTTCTGTCTAGACCACCAACCAGCTCTGTCCTGCCAGCCACTCCCCAAATAACCATACAGAGACCTAATATTAATTATAAATGCTCAGACAGTAGCTTAGACTTGTTTTTAGCTAGCTCTTAGAACTTAACCCATTTCTATTAATCTATGTGATACTCTGAGGCTTGTTTACCTCATGTAAATACTTCCTTCCCATCCTGCTCGCTCTGCATCTCATGGCATCTCTTCTTGATTCTCCAACTCCACCCTTCTTCTTCCCAGTGTCCTCTTAGTCTGGTTCTCCCACTTGCCTTTATCCTGCCTAGCTATAGGTCAGTCAGCTTCTTTATTAAACCAATCACAGTGATATATATTCACTCAGTATAAAGGAATAGTCCACATTTCCCCCTTTTTTTCTAAATAAAAAAGGTTTTTACTTTAACATAGTAAAATTATGTATAACAAAACAATTATCAAGTAAGAATTACATTTACAATATCCAGTTCACTTGTATTTGGCAAATTTAGAGAAAATATCTATCTTTGTGAGTGTAAAGTTTTATACCTAATTTACCTCTTTATCATAACTAAGGAAAACTTTAAGTCTAATTATTTAATCTTTAACTCCCTCAAAGACCCAAGAAGGGTGTAATGTTATCTAACAACAGGGATATCTGGCTGCCTGGACAGTCACCCAAAGTGATGTAATTTTGGAGTATCCAACTTTGGCCTTCAGGCCTAGTAATTTTGAAGGACTGTCCTACCTTGTCTTGGCAAAGTTTGGCAGTTGCTTTTTTTTTTTTAACATCCTGCTGGTCCAGTTTGGACAGTATACTACTGCCAGCAATCAAGACAAGGACAGTTTCTTTGCCTACATGGCTAGCTTTTGCCATAAAGAAAGCAAACTCCATATGGAGGTTCTGATGCCCATCATCCTCATTTGGAGTAGATTGTTGCTTTTAGGAGCAGACAGGTATCCCTGTCATGAAAAACCTTAGGTTATTAAACATATTAAATGACATTCTGTAAGTCTTTGAAGACCAGCTATTTATTGAAATATGTCTATTTAACTTTAAAAACATACCTAATATGACTATAGGTTTGATTATTATAGATGACTAACTACTAACCTTATACACTATTTATAAGTTATACATTATATTTTTAAATGAGCTACATAAGCACAATACCCCAAGCATGAGTAGAAATATTACACAGTATAACAAAATTAACTTTAAATTTGTATCAATAAACCAAAATCCATACCAATGTAAAATATGTTGAGATTAATGGTTGTTTTTTAATTAAAGTAGATTCAATAATCTACCCATTTTCCTATCATTCCTATGTGATAGCCCCCTTTTTTCCTTGAGAAAGAGGTCTTTGATTTAACTCTTGTTTATCTATGACCAGTAACAACTTGTAACCCTCCCAAACAATGACAAACATCTATAATCCATTGAGTAACCCAAACCCACCTATACCCTGTATTTTGGGAATGTGGGTGTTGTTCTCTAGACTACTTCCTGTTGTCTGTGGGTGCTGGTATTTTTACGGGAACTTTGAGAAAATTAGGGTAGTTGTTAGATCTTGGCTGGAGTAGTTTGTAAAGCTGGACCATCTCAGCCAGCAGCCTTGAAGCTGTTTTGGATGCAGAATTCTGAGAAGACTGTAACAGAGACATTTTGAGATGTTGGATCACCTGGGTCATATATTTTCATTGGTGTCTGGTCCCCTTGTTCTGAAAATACATAAACTTTTAAAGGTAACATACATGTCTGTATTAATACAAGTATAGACTGTATGTTGTACACAAATTAGCCAAAGGTGGTTTTTTGTTTGATGTTTGAGCAGGTAAAATATATTTTATGTGTTTTGTAGTTTTTCTAGGTGTATTTCTTTATGTCTGTAGCCATGACTTTCAGGGGGTCTTTCCCAATCAAACCTGATCCATATCAACCTGGAATGAATCCACAGCCTCTCATTACCTATGGAAGTAAAAGCTTAACCTTTCCCCCAAAGTAACACATATTTTGACTTCCATTTTGAAGTCAAGACATTTTAAAAATATATAGGTTAGTTTAATCCGGTAGTTTCCATAATCCAGTGTGTTTTAGCAGCTGTCCTTCCTTCATCACCAATCAGAAAATTCAAAGACAACACAATGACATACAGGATCCAGACTCCCTGTGTATTTTCCATCTTTGCATAGCTTTTCCCCTTTATATTACTTTATTCTTTCTTTAAAGACTTTATTATTTTTAAACTGTATTTTTTTATGATTGTGTATACCATTTCTCTTTTCTCTCCCAAGCCTATATACATTTTTTAACACACTATCACCCATTTAGAGGCTTTTTTTTTCCCATCTGGATCTGTCTTTACTGCGTATCTGTAATCTTTCTGTCTGCATGAGAAAAACTTAAACCTGCCATGTGGCTTAGTTCATGACATGCTGGTGGAGCTCACTCTGGAAGCTCTCATGCTGATGGCACAAGCCCTCAGGCAGCAGCTGGGAGACACATCTCTGTACTGTGGCTGCATGAGAGACATGAGACTAGGAAGCTGCATTTGGCTCTGGTTTTGTGTGTTTAGAAACTTTCTTAGCTTTCTCAGGTCTTATGTGGATGTAGGTGCTGGATGTTTGGGCACCATATGTAGGTAGACTTTTCTGTCTAGACCACTGACCAGCTCTGTCCCACCAGCTGCTCCTCAAATAACCACACAGAGACTTAATTATAAATTCTTGGCTGATAGCTTAGGCTTTTTTAAAGCTAGCTCTTATAACTTAAATTAACCCATTTCTATTAATCTATGTGCTGCCCCGAGGCTTGTTTACCACATGTACATACTTCCATCCTGCTCACTCTGCATCTCATAGCATCTCATCTCAATTTCCTGACTCTACCCTTCTTCTTCCCAGTGTACTCTTTGTCTGGTTCTCCTGTCTAACCTTATCCTGTCCAGCTATAGGCCATCCAGCTTCTTTATTAAACCAATCACATTGACATATATTCACTCAGTGTAAAGGAATGTTCCACACCAAAGTATTGCACTCTCTGTAGGTTGTGCACTGTGCTCCAGGTTTTCAGCTTTCATAAGCTGTCACTCATGTTGGGGTGGGATTTTGATAATGAATGCAGCTATCTTTGAGTCATCTATACTCCTTCAGGTCACCCCTCACCCATATTCCTTTATGTAACCCCAACAAAATTAATTGATTCACCAAGTTGGACTTTGGTGGCATCCTTACTTTGCTCTGTTGTTGGTTCCAAAGTAGACATTTGTTCATGTCTCCCCAGAAATAGTGTCACACAGCAATTATAGATTTATATAAAAACATAATCTATATATTGTTTATATAAAACTACTATAGTTTATATAAAACTACAATATAGTTGGAAAAAGCAATATAGTCAAGTCTTGAGTGCCTCATCCAGTGATAATATTTTGCAAAACTATAGTGCAATGTTATAACTAAGATATTGATGTTTACTCTTAAGATATAGAATATTTCTATATTTATGAGGATCCTTTATGTTGCCATTTTATAGGCATATCCATTTCTCCACACCCTTTTTTAAAGCACAGTTATCTATTATATGATTATATATTTTGCAGCCTTTTGAGATTGGATATTTTTATTTATCATAATTTTCTGGAGGTTCATCCAGATTGTTATATTAATCGAGTAATAGTCTATTACATTGAATATGACTTGTTCCACTATGGAAGGACATCTGTGTTAGTTCCAGTTTTTGTTATTATAAATAAAGCTACTCTAAACATTTGTGTTCACATTTTGTTTCTGTTCCTCTGGGATAAATGCCCAAGAGGGCATTTGTAGTGTCCTATGACAGTTCAATGTTTAGCTATTATAAAAATTTCCAGATTGTGTTCCAGAGTAGTTGTACTCTTTTACATCCCTTACAGCACAATGCATGAATGCTCAGGTTTCTTTCTTCCTGTCTTCCTTCCCTCCTGTATTCCTTCCTTCCTTCCTTCCTTCCTTCCTTCCTTCCTTCCTTCCTTCCTTCCTTCCTTCCTTC
>CABHPR010129364.1:21745-41462 GCA_902168415.1 Peromyscus melanophrys
TTCCTTCCTTCCTTCCTTCCTTCCTTCCTTCCTTCCTTCCTTCCTTCTTCCATTCCTTTCTTCCTTTTTTCCTTTCTTTTTAAAAGATTTATTATTTTAGTTTTTTTCATGTGTATGTTTGTGTTGTATATGCCATGTATATGGAGATGCTTGAGGAGGTCAGAAGGTATGTGTCCCCTGGGGCTAATAGTTGCTCAGGGTAGTTTTAGGAATCAAATTCAGATCTTCTACAGGAGCAAGTAATGCTCTTAATCACTGCACCATCTCTATCTGGTGTCTTTGTATCCTATCAGTATTTGGTTTTAACACTTAAAAAAAACCCTTTAGTCCTTCTGTCAGCCATGCACTGTTATCTCATGTTTTAATTTGGGGTAAAGGTGGATTGTTGAGTCTGCTTTTGAACAACTAACCACTAGTCTCAAATATTTTACATTGGTATAGATTTTTGTATATTGATACAAGTAAGGTTATTTTGTTATACTGTATATATGGTTCTACTTTTGTTTAAGGTAGTATACCTATGCAGCTCATTTTAAATGTAATGTATAATTTAAGAAATACAGGTTAATAGTTAGCCATCTATAATAATCAAACTTATAGTTGTTTTAGGTATATTTTCAAGGTTAAATAGTTATTTTTAGACATATAGGTGGTCTTCAAACACTTTAGAAACCTCCAGAATATGGAATTTAAGATGTTTTAATAACCTAAGTCTTTTCATGACAATGAGACATGTCTGCTCCTGCCAGCACTAATTTACTTCAAAAAGGATGATGGACATCAAAGAACCTCCATATGGAGTTTGTTTTTATTGTGGCAAAGTTAGCCATTGGGCAAGAAATTGCCATTGCCTTGACTGCTGACAATATGCTGTCCAAATTGGACAAGCAGGATGCAAAAGAAGACAACTGCCAAACTTTGCCAATACAAGGTAGGACAGTCCTTCAAAAATTTCTGCTTCACAAAACATCTTTCAGATATTCTAGGCCTGTAGATTGAAGATGAATGCCCCAACATTGCAGAGGAACCCTGGGGTGGACTGGCCAGGCAGACGGATGTTTCTGTCATTTCTATAGTTTTGAAAGTTGCTTGCTCTGCATTTCCTGTTTACTCAAGTAATATTATGTCCTTATTGGGTCTCTGATGGGGTTAAAGATTAGATAGTTATAGTTACAGTTTTTCTTAGTTATGAAAGAATGTAAATTAGGTACAAAACTTTGGACTTACCAAGATAGGATAGATAATGGAATATTTTCTCTGGATTTGCCACATACAGATAGACTGGACATTGTAAATGTAATTCTTACCTGATAATTGTTCTTGTTGTATATAGTTTTACTATGTTGGAGTTAAAACCTTTCCTTTTTATTTAGACAAAAGGGGGAAAATGTTGTGGGATATTTGAACACCTTGTAAAGTTGTATTTACCTGTGATTGGTGTAATAAAAAGCTAAGAATCCAATAGCTAGGCAGGAGGTATAGATGGGATTTCTGGAGAGAGAAAGGAAGAGGAGATGAATGTAGGTGTGCAAGAGACACCAGGAGACACAGAAGAAGCAGGATGGGTGGTACATGGTAGAATGTAGATGAATAGAAATGGGTTACCTTAAGTTATAACAGCTAGTTAAAAAAACAAGCCTAAGCTAAGAACAAGCTTTGATAATTAATAGTAAGTCTCCATGTCATTATTTGGGAGCTGGCTGGCAGGACAGAGAAAGACTTGTTACATACTCCATTCTGTGGCCCCTTTCTAGCTTCTTGACTTTTTATAAATTCTCCAAGTTAGACATATATCTATCTATCTATCTATCTATCTATCTATCTATCTATCTATCTATCTATCTATATATATATATCTAAAGATTTGATGCTGATACATGTATAAAAGAGAGCAAGCTGTTTTTGTCTATTTGTGTATAAATTACCCCACTTAGTATAATTTTTTTCTGTTCCATTTATCTGCACTTTCATTTTTATTCTCTGATGAAATTATATTGTGTATACGAACCATGTTTTATTATCCATTAATTAGTTGATAGGCCTCTGGACTGATTCCATTTTTCTAGTTATTGTGACCAGAGCAGTAATGAATATGGATTATGAAGAATATCTATATTGCTATATAGATTCCTTTTGGTATATGCCTAGTAGTGGTATAGTTGAATCATGTGCTAAGTATACTTTTAGGTTTTTGAGAAAACTGATTTCTGTGTGGCTGCACAAGTTTACATTATTATCTTGGCCAGTATTTGCTATTTGACTTCTTAATGATACCCATTCTGTCTAGGGTGAGATGGAATCCTGAAGTAATTTTGTCTGCATTTTCCTGATGACTGTTCATGATGTTGAACATGTTGAAAAACATTTATTAGCCATTTATATTTCTTATTTTGAGGACTTGGTTCAGATTTAGAGTTTCTTTTTTGATTGGATGTTTTCTTGATGTTTCCTTTCTTGAGCTCTTTTCATATTATAGATACTAATCCTCTGTCATGTAATGATCCCTTGCCAGATGTACAGCTGGTAAAGGTTTTTCTACTATTTTGTAGGCTGCCACTTTACTTGATTGGTCATTTCCTTTGTTGTGAAGACAGTTTTAAGTTTCATGAGGTCTCACTTGTCAGTTGTTAGTCTTGCTTCCTGTGTAACCAAGTTCTATTTAGAAAGCCCTTACCTACAGTTGTAGTATAGTCTCCTCTCTTCAAGCAGTTCAGAATTCGAGGCCTTTGCCAGAGTTGGGGGCTGGGACATATTGATAAGGAGGGGAAGGAGAAATTAGTGATAGTGTTGGGGAGGGGAACACTGACAGTGAAGAGGTTTGAGGGCAGGAGGACCATCTGGATTTCTGGCAGCTGCTGGTGTGGCCTCTTGTCCATTAGTGAGTCTCTACCTGAGTTCGCCTACCTTTCTTCTCAATAGTGTGGCCTGCAGTTGAGCAGGGGACATTCATCTTAGTTGGGTGTGAAGAGGGAAGGGGTGGCAGCAGATTGGGTCTTTGTAAACCAAATCAACAGAGTGGGAGGGTTCCAAGGGCAGGTGGCCTACTTGTTCTTTCATTATTTTATTTTTAAAGGATTTTTAATATTATTTTTTAGGTGCATGGATGTTTGCTTGCTTGTAAGTCGATGCATCATTTGTATGCCTAATGCTCTTGGAGGCTAGATGAGGGCACTAGATCCCCCAGAATTGGGGTTGCTGATAGTAGTGAGTCACTCTGTAGGTGCAGGGAAATTGAACTTGGGTCCTCTGGAAGAGTAGCATATGCTGTAACCACTTAGCAATCTCCACAGCCCCATTTTCCTCATTTTAATGTGATGTGATTGCTTTGATTTTCTATTTAAAATGATGTTGGCTATATGTTTGTCTTATATAAGTTTTATCATATTCAGGTATATTCCCTCAAACTGCAGAGAATGTTCTGTAGGACTTTTATTGTGAATGGAGTTTGGATTTTTGTTGAATGCTCCCCCCTCTCTGCTCTTGGGATGATCATATGATTTCTAGCTTTATTTATGTGATTAATTAAATTTACAAATTTGTGTCTGTTGAACCTGTTAGGTCCCTAAAACAGGCTCTGAAAGGGCAGTGCTGATGGTAATGATTCAACCCCTCCCTGAGCTAGGTTTTGTAGTTGGAAGTTTTCCTGCGTCCTGCCTGGTCCTGCAGCCACTCAGACCCAAGTAAACACACAGAGGCTTATATTTACAAACTGTATAGTCTATGGCAGGCCTCTTGCTAGCTAGCTCTTATATCTTAAATTAACCCATAACTATTAATCTATGTATTGCCACATGTTCTGTGGCTTTACCTGCGTCCCATTACATGTTGCTCCTTGGGTGGCTGGCTCATGTCTCTTCCCTTTTGACTTTCTTCTTCCTGTCTGTCTGCTTGTATTTCCTACCTGCCTCTAAGCTGCTTTGCCATAGGCCAATACAGCTTTATTTATCAACCAATCAGAGCAACACATATTCACACCATACAGAAAGACATCCCACAGCTGGGTTTTGCTAGGAAATAAACCTAAACTGTTTCTCAGAAGCCCTTAAAGGCTGGCTGGCTGCTGTTAACTGCAACTGTTAGCATGTCAGCTGTCTAAAAAGTCCCTAAACTAACCACCTGACTGTTTCAGCTTTTGGACAGCCTCTTCTTGTTATATATATCCATATAAAACCCAACAAACTTTTGCAGCTGCATGCTGTCCTCTACTATCCCAGGCAGCTCAGCAGTTCTTAATAAACTGTTCTTTCTCTCCATGGACAGTGGTTGTGTTCAGTGGTTTCTTTATGTGGTCAAATACTTAACAATGTTTGTTTTATAAAACTGGTTGCACCAGTGTGGCATATGTATGCTTAGGATTGTAATGTTCTGGTGGATTATTCTCTTGATCAAAATGAAGTGACTTTCTTTCTGTCCTTAATTTGTTTTGGCTTGAACTGTTTTGTCAGATTTAGAATAGTGATGTGGTTTGAATGAGTATCACCTTCATAGCCTCGTACAGTTGAATGCTTGTTCCCAATTGGTGGAACTGTTTGGAAACAACTGGGAGATGTGACCTTGTTGGAGGAGAATTGTCACTGTGGGTACATTTTGAGGTTTCAAAAGACTCATGGGATTCTTAGTACTCTTCTCTTCTCTCCTCTCCCCTCTCCTCTCCTTTTCTTTTCTTTTCTCTTCTCTCTCTCTGTCCCTCTCTGTCTGTCTCTGTCTCTGTGCTTCCTGGTTGTGCATTAAGGTGTGAGCTCTCAGCTGTTCCTTAGGTCTACCATCAAGGACTCTAACCCTCTAAAACCATAAGCCACATTAAACACATTCTTTTATAAGTTGCCTTAATCATGGTATTTTATTACAGCAATAGAAAAACTAACTAAGACAGAAGTTGGTGCTGGGAGTGGGGTGATGCTGTGACAGGTCTTACCATGGGTTTTTTTTTTTTTTGACTGAAGAAGACTTTGAGCTTTGGACTAAGAAAGTAGCTTAACATTGTAAGCAGAGCTTAATGGGCCATCCTAGCAGGAACTTAGAAAACAATAGTGCTGAGAATTATATGGACTATGTAGGCCCAGCTCAGGATGTTCCAGAGGGAGAACAGCATTAACAACTGGGCTAGAGACCACTCTTGTGATATATTGGCAAAGAATGTTATTTCCTTATGTCTGGGCCTAATAAATTGCCTGAGACTAAATGGAAAAGTAATGAACTAAGTTCCTTGGCAGAGGAGATTTCAAGACAGCTTAATATTGACTATGTTTTGTGGTTATTGATATGCACTCTTGTGCAGGTCAAAAATGAAAAAGAGCAAGTGGAAAAAAAAGAAATTCAAAATATGCAATTTAAAAAGAAAAAGAGCCAGGAAATTTAATATTGGATCCAAGGCTTGTGTTGAAAGAGATGAGAAAATTAAAGAGAGGCCTGATCTTGCCGGGCGGTGGTGGCGCACGCCTTTAATCCCAGCACTCGGGAGGCAGAGCCAGGCGGATCTCTGTGAGTTCGAGGCCAGCCTGGGCTACCAAGTGAGTTCCAGGAAAGGCACAAAGCTACACAGAGAAACCCTGTCTCGGAAAAAAAGCAAAAAAAAAAAAAAAAAAAAAAAAAAAAAAAAAAAAAAAAAAAAAAAGAGAGGCCTGATCTGAAATGAAATAAAGGGAAGGGTGCCCTCAGGGCAAAAACCTCACTAGGTAAGTTTTCACCTTGTAAAAAGGAAAGGCTGGAAGAATTTTCTGCTCCTAAAAGGAAACAACAGAAAGCTTTTGAAATGATTCAAAGGGTCCAGGCTGTATCCTGAATGGGCAGTCAGACTTAGTAGTATTGTCCATATGGTTCAGGCTTTAGAGTCATGAAGGATACATGAGTAAAATGGTTATGGAGTCTTCCTCCCTGGTTAAAGAGTGCCTCTGAGGCCAGGCATGTGGCATAGGAGTCCCACATGGAAGCCTTGAGAGGCCATTGTGTGATACTGTGAAGTTGAAGCCTGGCATTTCATTGAAGACCTCAAGATATATTGCCAGAGCCATGAGATGTCTACTAAGGAGAACTACAGATGGAGAATGGAACCAGCCCAAGAGACAGAAACATGTTTCAGTGAGAAAAGCTAGGGTGGAGCCATCTAAGCTCTCTGAAATCAGATATGGTGCTACAGGATTTGGAGTTTGCCATGATGGGGTTTGGTTCTGTATTTCTTCACTATGCCCTGATTATCCCTTTTTGGAGTGATTTATATTGTATGTCATTGTGTTAGAAGTGTGTAACCTGCTTTTCGATTTTTACAGGGGGTTACAATTAGGAGATTGTCTTGTGTCTCAGAAGAGACTTTGAACTTTTAAACTATGTTGAAACTGAAAGACTATGGGGACTTCTGAAGTAGGACTAAAGGCATTTTGCATTATGATATATATGGCCATGAACCTGTAGGAGCAAGGGAGTGGAATGTGTTGATTTGAATGAGAATGGCCCCCATAGGCTCATGTGTTCCAGTACTTGATCCTCAGTTGGCAGAACTATTTGGGCATGATTAGGAGGTGTGTTCTTGTTGGAGAAGGTGTGTCACTGTGGGTGGACTTTGAGATTTCAAAAGACTCATGGGATTCCCAGTGATCTCTCTTTGCCTCATGGTTGTGCATCAGGATGTGAGCTCTTAACTGTTCCTTCAGTCCACCATTGCCTTAGTCACTGTTCTCTTGCTATGAAGAGACACCATGACTAAGGCAATTCTTACAAAAGAAAGCATTTAATTGGAGGCTTGCTTACAGTTTAATTGTTGATCTTAGTGTCTGTGCTACTATTGTCTATTCAGGAAGTTGTCTCCTGTGCCAATGTATCTTGTACTTTTTGATTGGGAATTGAGGCTGTTAGTATTCAAAGTTATTGTTGAGAAATGATGATTCTATGGTGTTTATTTCCTTAGTTCTTCTTTGCATAATCACCATCGTGTCATTATTTATTTCCTCTCTGTTACCTCTTATACTATTCAATATGAAATATTCCAGCTGATATTCTTTGTAAGGCTGGCTTGGTGGTCATATTTTTTTTTTAATTATGGAAAGGTTTTCTTTTGCTTCAATTATGACAGATGATAATTTTTGCAGATAAAGTAGTCCAGGTTGGCCTCTGTTTTCTAGAAATTAAAGCACATTTCTCCAAGCTCTTTTGATTTGTAAAGTTTCAATTGAAAACCCAGCTGTTATTCTGATGGGCCTGCCTTTCTGTGTGACTTGACCCTTCTCTCATGCAGCTTTTAGTACCCTTTCTGTTCTATGTCTAATGTTTTAATTATAGAATAGCACAGAGAGTTTCTTTTTGTGTCCTGTCTATGTGTCTATGTGTGTTTGTGTCTCTTTTACCTGAGTGATCATCTCCCTAGATTTGGGTAGTTTTCTTATGATTTTATGACAATACTGTCCATCTATTTTACTTGGAAATGCTCTCCCTCCTTCTATGAGCTTTTAATTTATAGATTTATCTTTTCTTGATGTCCCAAACTTCTCGAACATTCTGTTCCTGTGGTTAAAAACTTTTAAGAAAATCATTTTCTTTGATTGAATGATAAAATTTCTCTACCTTGTCTTCAAGCCCTGATATTTTGTCTTCTGCATGATCCATTCAGTTTGGCGAGGATTTCCACTATTTTTCTTAGACTTCTTGGATTTTTAAAAAATATTTCCAGGTTCATTTCAGTTTGGGTTTTCTTCAGTATTCCTTTCTCTTTCCTGAATCCAATTTTACATATAACCTGACTTGTTCTCATTATTTCATTATAATTGTTTATTGTGATACTTCCTTATGGCTTCTAGGATTTCTGATTAGAAACTCTTTTTCTCTCTATGTAAGGTATCTTGGCTGCTTGTAAGACCCTTTCTTTGCCTTTAGTTTCCAGCATTTTAATTGTTGTATTTGCAAGTGTTCTCTAGAGGAACAGAACTGATAGAATGAACCTATATAAACTAATGGGGAATATATTAGAGTAACTTGCAGGCTGTATTCCGGATGCTCCAATAATGGCTGTCTCCTGATGAATCTGATAATTGTTCAGTCCATGAGGCTGGGTATTTCAGCTAGTAGTGAGTCCCGAATATTGTTGGAATCCCGAAAGAGTAGGTTCTAATACAAGCAGCAGGATAGATGAACTTGTCAGTAAGAGAAAGCACAAGTAGGCAAAAAGCACAAGCTTCCTTTTCCCATGTTCTTTTATATAGGCCGCTACCAGAAATTTTGGCCTACATTTGGGGTGGATCTTCTCACCTCATATATTTGGATGCTTGGTCTTCAGTTGGCAGAACTGTTTGGAAAAGATTAGGAGGTATGACCGTGTTGGAGGAGATGTGTCACAGGGTTGGGCTTTGATGTTTCAAAAGCCCACTCCATTCCCAGGTTCTCTTTCTCTGCCTCCAATTTTGGTTAAGATTTAAGGTCTCAGCTACTGCTCCAGCACCATGCCTACCTGATGCCATGCTCCCTGCCATGATAGTCATGGACTCACTCTCTGAAACTGTAAAGCAGCACCAAATTACCTGGTTCTTCTATAAGTTGCATTGGTCATGGTGTAGTATCACAGCAATAGAAAAGAAATTAAGATTCCTAGTCAGTTTGCTTTTTCCTTTCTTGGATGCATTATGGTTAGGGGTTTTTACATGTTACTCCTTGGGTATTGAAGTTTCTGGCCAGTCTGCCTTCTTTCTATATCTCTGAGTTTTTATTGTTTGCTTTGTATAATGTTCAGGGTTTTTAGTTGTACTTAGCATGGGAAAGAGGAAAGTACTTATATCTCCTTTTCTTTGGATACTGTCTTTTAATGTCTTAAAATATAACAGATTAAAAAATATTATTGAGGTAAGGAGTTCTTGGGATAAGAATGGGATAATTTTCTGGTCCAAGGGCTGAGAATTATAGACTGTTGAATTCTAAGCTCTAATTGAGAAATCTGCATCATCCCTTCCTTGTAAGAGTCAGGAGGCATCATGGAAGAGGTGGATGGGAAGAACTTAATAGCTGGATGAAGGGACAGAATAGTGTAGAATGATGTCCTTCTGACATAACATGGCCATTGCTTTCTTTAACACTTAGCTGTGATTGCCTGCACAAGACCTGCACATGATTGCGCCCATCAACATTTTATCATGGTGTAAGGGAGTAAGGAAAGGCACAGGTGACTAAATCCCTCTCCAAAGATTTACAGACAGTTAATGATTACCAGTGAAGAGACCCCCCCCCCCCAGTTCCTGTAGGCAGTTAATAATGGCTGCTAGAAGATACAGCTATGGATAAGTTTCCCATAGTTGTGTAAGTAATCTCTTACTCATGTTTCTGTAAGTAACCTTAATAAAAGGTAGAAGGTCACTGAACGAAATAAAACCAAACCTGTGAAAATGGAAATAGATCTAGAACTAGTTGAGAAGAGGAGCAGAATCAGTAGAAGTATGAGGGGGATGACAGGGTGATAAGGGTGACTATAATCAAAATACATTTTATGCAGCTGTGCAACTTTCATAATAGAATATCAGATTATGTGTAACTAATGTATGCCAATAAAACACAAAATGAGAATGGGATAGTTTTCAGCACAGGGGGGAAAAGACAAGGAAACAGATTCTGTCAATATTTAAAAAAAATGAAAGGAAAGGAAAGAAAGAAAAACAAATTTGAATACTGATTGAATATTTGCTTATTTGTTAATCACTCAGCAAACATACATATGTAACTCTGTACTGGCAGTGTGATTAGGGTTAGCACTTCAAGGATAAGCATGATTATTTTTTTCCTATTAGCTCAACATCTAGTAGAGGCTTCTACTCAAGTAAGCAAATATTTATAGCATTTTGTGGTAAGTCTGGAAGAAGTAGAAGGTCTTTAATTAATGAGAAGATGATGTAAGTTAAAAGGATGGTTTGTTGAAAGGCAGAGTAACATAACATTACTTTGAGCTTATGGAAAATGGCAAGAATTGGTATAAAAAAGGAGCAAGGATTTCATATTGTGAACAGTAGAAGATCAGGCCAAAAATACCTTCAAATCTTCAAGGCCATGTGCTGGGGATGCTGTGAATGTGTTGCTCTGATTGATTGATAAGTAAAATGCTGATTTACCAGTTGCCAGGCAAGAAGTATAGTATATACGGGATATAAGCAAAAAAGAAAATTCTGGGAACAGGAAGGCTGAGTCAGGAGACGCTGCCAGCTGCCTCTGCCATGAGAAGTAAGATGTAAAGTACTGGTAAGCCAAAAGCCACGTGGCAACTTATAGATTAATAGAAATGGGCTAATTTAAGATATAAGAACTAGATAACAAGAAGCCTGCCATGGATACGTTTATAAGTAATGTAAGTCTCTGTGTGTTTACTTGGGTCTAAGCTGGTGCAGGAGCCAGGTGGACACAGGAAAACTACAGCTACAGCCTTGCTAAGAAGGTTTTATACTCTTGAATGAGCACCAAAAGACATAATCTTTGGGCAAATATGAAAAGTATAGTAATATATATGATATATATATATGTATATGAAGTGTAACAAACCGTTAATTCATACGCAAACTAAAAAATTAATAATAAAGAGAAAGAAAAGAGAAAATGAATGAAAAATCCCCAAATGGCTTTTTTTTTCTATTTGTATCTACATGCATTCTTTAGTTTCTTTCTATGTGCTGGGTGTTAAGACTTACTACTTTGCCTTCATCTGTCGTATATGATCATCTGCCATAAGACTGGGGAAAGCAGGGGCTGTTGACATAGTTCATTGGGTGGAGGCATTTGCCACCAAGCCTTACTACCAGAATTCAGTCCCTGGGACCTATATGGTAGAAGAGAACTGATTTCTTTGGGTTGTCCTCTCACCTCTGCTAGCACACTGAGTTAGGTATACAGGCCTCCTCTCTCAAATAAGTAAGTAAATAAACTTAAAGAAAGAAAGAGCTGGGCAGTTAGGTATACAGGCCTCCTCTCTCAAATAAGTAAGTAAATAAACTTAAAGAAAGAAAGAGCTGGGCAGTGGTGGCGTACGCCTTTAATCCCAGCACTTGGGAGGCAGAGGCGGGTGGATCTCTGTGAGTTCAAGGCCAACCTGGGCTACAGAGTGAACTCCAGGAAAGGCGCAAAACTACACAGAGAAACCCTGTCTCAAAAAACCAAAAAGAAAGAAAGAAAGAAAGAAAGAAAGAAAGAAGGAAGGAAGGAAGGAAGAAAGGAAGGAAGGAAGGAAGGAAGGAAGGAAAGAAAGAAAGAAAGAAAGAAAGAAAGAAAGAAAGAAAGAAAGAAAGAAAAGGAAATGGGAGAGTATTGTTTGCTTAAATATTTAAAGTAACTAGATAGAAGAGTGTAGCTAGGAGAGACACACAGTAAACTGAGAAAAAGCTGTTGTTTCAGATCTGTTCTCAGATTTCATCTTCAGGAGTGATTAGTATTGGGTGTTTACATTTGGTAGTACCTGGCTAGTATAATAGTCACCTTACAACTCTGTTACCCTCTTAACTACTTTAGCCTACTAATCAACAATTTTTTTATAATCTAATAGAATTATACACTGATAAGGGCATATTAAACAAAACAGTCCATTTTTATCTTGACAAATGGGAATGTATGTTTCTAGCTCATTGTGTTAGATAAATGTATTTTATCATGCCAAATTTCCATTACTTTTTCATTATTTTCTACTTCATTATTTGCACCTATTACCATTTTTTTGTTTCTGACTATATTTCATTCATATTTTAAACATTCCCATCTCCCACAAATACTTTATGGTATTTCTAATGTATTGCTATATTTTTAAGAAGCTCATATACAATAACACTTTATTTTTATGCTGTCTAAATCTTTTATTTAAAGACATCTGGTATGGTTGGCTCAGTGGACAAAATATGACAGTGCTGAAAAGTAGTATTAGCAATTCTTATGACTTCCTACATATTTCAAGATGTTTATGGCAGAAATTATATACTATGTAGATGGAGCAGCAGATTAAGAGAAACATTCATCATTGATATGCTGCTGCTTACTTGTTTGTGACCTTGAGAAAACCAGAATCTTCTTATAGTCTCCAATATATACATAATAGGAACGTCGAGATTTTTAAACACAATTTCATCCTTCATCAAGGAAATTTCTGTTTGCAACAGATGGAGACCACTACAGAAAACCACAACCAATCAAAATGCAGAGTTGTGGAGCCCAGTCCCAATAGATACATCTACATACCACTCTTGAACCCAAGGCTCAGGTAACATTGTGTAAGAGGGGGCAGGCATATTTTAAGAGCCAGAGGATCAGGGAGTTTGCTGTGAGATTGTGTCTCCTACTAATATCAAAAGCTACACCCATTAAAATCTCATTATCATGACTGCAGAAACATGGCCTGACACCAATGGATTTGCCATAGTGGTTGGGATAAGACTGTGAGGCCTCAGTCCTACACAAAGAACTGCAGACAACTGAGGAAAGCTGGGAGTGAGAGAGGTTGTGTTTCCCAGGGAAGAGCACGCCAATTGGTTGTCTGGTGTCCCATCAACCTTGAAAACATACATACAGGTACCATTATATGGACTGAACAGGTTATATTTAAGAGTATATATGTATATGCTTATAAGAATGTAACAACAATTAGTGAAAAAAAGAGGCCATGGATTTAGAGGGGTGTAGGAGGATAAGGGAGAGTTTTGAGGGAGGGAAGGGAGTACTGTTGTAATTATATTATAATTTCAAAAATAAAATAAAAATGTATAATATGTTACTCCTGCTGTTTCTAAAGTAGCTTATTTGGAAAAGATCCCTATATGATTAGTGGTAACTTTTTGTTTGAATTCCTTTATGAAGTATAAAAAGTTATGAAAAATAACACTGAGCTGCACTTTTGTATGTGTGTGTGGTGCATGTACATGTCTGTGTGGGTGTCCATGTGTGTTTGGAGGCTCGAGGTCAGTGTTGGGTGTCTTCTTCATTGCTTTCCCCCTTACTTTATGAGACTGGGTCTGGAGTCCACTGATTGGCAAGCCTGACTGACCATTAAGTTGAAGAGATCCACCTTTCTGCACTCCACCCCTAGCAGTGGGATCATGGGCACACACACACACACACACACACACACACACACACACACACACACCCACCCCTACATTTTACAGTTTGCATGTGGCTGATGAGAGTATGAATTCAGTTCTTCATACTTGTCTGATAGAAACTGTACCAACTGAGCCATTTCCGTGGCCTTTGAACTTTTACTCATACTGAAATTTTCTTAGATATTGAAATATTTTAGGTATTAAAGCTGAATTAGGAGCTGTAGATATGACTTAGCAGTTAAGAGTGTGCTGGTTTTTCAGAGAACCTCAGTTTGTTTCCAGCACCCATGTTGGGCACCTTCTTACGGTCTGTAACTTCAGCTCCATGTATCTGATACCCTTGACTGGACTCTGAGCATTTGCCTGCCCTTGCCCTTGCAGGCGTGTGTGTGTGCACACACACACACACACACACACACACACACACACACACATTAAAATATAAAAATAAACACTTTCAAACAATTAGTCTGGTGGGGATATAGCTTAGTGGTAGAATGTTTGCCTAGCATGTACAAGACCCTGGGTTTTATCTCCAGTACCACAACACACACACACACACACACACACACACACACACACACACACACAAAACCAAACAAAACCACAAATCTCTCCTAATCTGATTAATACTGAGTTAGTATTAATCTAAATCTGAAAAAATTGTTAGAAAGTTGCAACTGGTTTTCTGTATATATATTTGGTTGAGACGAGGTTTCTCTGTGTAGCTCTGGCTGGCCTTGAACTCACAGAGATTCACCTGCCTCTGCCTTCTGTGTGCTGGGATTAAAGGCGTGCACCCCCACAAACCAGCAAAGACTAAATTCTCTTTTTCAGAATTATTATTATTTTCTACATAAAGGAAGTAATGATTGAAGGCAGGGGTGGAGTTACTTTGAAAACTTTCTGATAGTTCCAGACTATCTCAGCTTCCATCTGGTTGCCTCAAGTACTTTTAAGATTGGTTCTATCTCTTTTTTTTTCTAATAGTTTTAATTCAGAGGCATTAATTGATTAAATACTAACTCTCACAAACTATATAGTGAATGAATGATATTGTATGAGACACAAACAAGAGGCAGGTCATCATTTGCTATTCAAACTTGTGTATCATGTCCTCTGCTAGTAAATGTCATCCCGATTCAAATTACTAGAAGTGATAACTTATTTATGATTTATTTAAACTTTGAAAGTCTTCATGTGGCTTTGTTGAGGGTGGGGGAAAGGGACTTATACCTGCAACCCTAATTCTCTCAGATATGCATGCTTCTGGTGATTTCCTGCATTTTTAGAGTAATTTATTATAAATGTTTCACTGTCATGTGGAAAACTTGTTAAAAAAGGGAATAATTTCCACTTACTACGTATTGACTATGGTCATGAATATTTATTTAAGTCAAAGATCAAGGTTCAGACAGACCAAGAACCTGGATGCCCTGTGATCACTGGGAGGTTTTCAGGTGGTAATTCCTTTTTTTAGCTGAAGTGATTTTAAAATGGTGCATGCTCAGTAGAGGTGCAGGAGAAGAGGAATGCTGGGTTTTCTCTTCTTCACATTATGCATGCCAGATATATTTTGCTTTCCTCAAAGAGTTGTACTATCTTTACTCCTTCTTTAAATCTGTTGCTTTCTAAGCATAATACCAAAGGCAAATATCATGAAGAAAAAAGTGATAGGTTTACTATAAAAACTCTAAGCCCTTTGTTTGTCAAATCCAGCACAAACAAGAGTGAAAGACAACAGACAATGGGGAAGAATGGTGCAACGTCTATGGTGATCAAAGGCGAAAATCCTTACAAACTACCCTGAAAGTGCAAAAGAGCATGAAATGCATGCCAGGCCATCTTTCTTTCTGTAGAGCTAGGAACTGTCATGTTTATTGTACAGATAAAGACATTGAGATTTAGAGAGGTCTTTCATTCAGTAATGAATTATAAGCTTAACATCTGTTGGGTTGTCTGACTCTGGAATCATGTTCTTAACCTGTAAACTATACAGTTTTCCATTCCTACAGATTGAAAGATTTCTACCAAGTACCAATAATGATGTTCTCTAGCTAGTGAGGGTATTAAGATTTTGCTTTTAATTTTCTAAATTTTGACACTAAAGGAAGTATAAAATTTTCTTTAAATGACCTCTTGTTATATGTAAGATTTTTTAAAAGCATCATTAGGTATTTGCAAGAGAAAAATGCCAATCTTTTCATCCTGTTTTAATTCCTAATAGATGGCACACAGTGGATAATTATCTTGTTTTTAAAATGACCAGTTCTTAGTATGTTATTTTAGGTCAGCCTGAATAATGCTTTATTTATAATTCTATGTGCCAGGCAGTGGTGGCACACGCCTTTAATCCCAGCACTTGGGAGGCAGAGGCAGGCAGATCTCTGTGAGTTCGAGGCCAGCCTGGGCTACCAAGTGAGCTCCAGGAAAGGCGCCAAAGCTACACAGAGAAACCCTGTCTCGAAAAACAAAAACACAAAACAAAACAAAAAAATCTATGTGAATTCTTCAGAGTCTCATTTGCTGACCAAATTATATATTTTTCTTTCTTTAATTTCTTGATGGTTATATTTATCTTCTATTTGTGATTGTTTTTATATATTTTCTTCCTTTACAAAGTTCTCCCTGTTCATTCTTTTGTAACACAGTTTCCAGCATTCATCCTGTCTTTTTCCTACACAAATGAACATCCTGCCCTTCCACTGGCATAGAATATTTTTGTGAAAATGTTTCAGATTATTTAAGCTAATTGTTCATAATTGGTTTATATTCATTATTTGTTCAGTAACTTCCATTGTTATATTTTACTTTCTGGAAGCATTATATCCTTTCGTTAGGATCTTGTTCTTGAGCAGTTGGATTTTTTCCTTTTGAGAAAATAATCTCTCTTCTGATTTCAGTCAGTCGGTTTATATTTGGAAGCATGGCACAGTTCTAGATGATTCAATCTGAGAAAGAACAAAAAAAGATCTCTGGCACTCATTTCTCCTGAGCGAAGCTCCAAAAGGTGTCTAGTGTATGGCGAGTTTCTTATCTCTGTTATGTGCATTATGAAGCACAAAGCAGGCAGGAATCAGAAACTTGAATTAATAGCATTACATCCCAAGAAAGTATTCTGAGGCTGCAGTACATGTCTAAATTACGACAGGTTTTGGTGGTTTGATTTGCTGCAGTTCTAGGATTTGAACACTGAGTGGCACTAAAGCCTAGGTCACAGATGAAATATTAATCCAAAATTTAAGATTCAGGGGTCTATTGATAGGTAAAATGACTTTGGGAGGTACAAGTGGGATTTCTCAAAAGTACTTTGAGCATAAAGAAGATAAGAAGGTTAGTTTGACAAGGAGTTGTTTTGGGAACTGGAATCTAGCTACCCTATTCTATCTGCAAATTGCTAAAGAGGCAAAAGGCAAACTGTTTTGAAATGATTAAAGACAGTCAGCCTCTTTGCACTTTTTCCTGAGTATTCCCATTCTCTTTCTATTTAAATGAGGAAGAAAACATTCTTAGAAAAAGATTTGCAGCTAGACTTCACCTTGGAGTAGATGGCAGTATAAATGCTTGTATGCCTATAGTTGTCGAGAACACAGCAAATATTACTTCTAGAATAAAACTTCAAAAACTAGAGATAATTTATGTGCTTTTGTACTTTTTTCCCCCCTGAATGTGGTAGTTTTCAATGCTATTGAAATAAAGTTAGAAATTGGTTCTTAGATTTTGGTTATTTTGGAAGAAAAATGCTTCTTAAGTTTTGCTAGTTCTCTGAACTTTAAATAAATGGAAAAAAACACACAGGACTGGAGAGAGCTTAACAGTGAAAGGCGTTTACCATCAAGTCTGATCCCGAATTTACACGGTGGAAAGTGAGAACTGCATCTCTCAAGACTCTCCTCTCACCGCCACATATGCATGTCCTTGCACACACACACACACACATACACACACACACACACACACACTATATATATATATATATTTATATTTATATATATATATCACAGAATAGCAGGCTTCCTTATGTTGTTTTAATGTGTGCTTAGTTTTGGATCATTCTCGCCACTCCCCCCTGCTCCTCTCTCCCATCCCTTTTTCCTTCTATCCCATCTCCATGTTCATTTCTGCTCCCAGCATTCCTCTTTTTATTTTCATATCACATGTGTTTTATTAACTTCCCTACCACACTCCCTCAAAGCCTTTTATCTTCCATTTCATAGGCCTCTTTCTTGTTTTTTTGTCCTCTGTATACACCTAAATATACAACTTGAGCATTTAGAAACCAGGATCAGCATATGAAAAGAAACGTGAGGTATTTGTCTATTTGATTCCAAATATAATATTTTCTAATTTTGTACATTATTTTCGAATTTCTTGATTTTTTCCTTTATATTTATTTCACTGTTTATCTGCCACATTTTAATTATCCTTCATCTATAGATGGACATGTAGACTGATTCCATTTCCCTGCTACTGCCAAAAGAGCAGCAATAAACATGGATGTGCACTTGTCTCTATGGTAGGATATAGAGTCATTTTAGTATATATATGTCCAGGGGTGGTATGGCTGGGTCTTATGTCTGTTCATTTTTTAGTATATTGAGAAGCTGCCACACTGATTTCTATAGTGACTATAATTTTACTCTCTCATCAGCAGTGATTAGGGGATCCTTTTTTTCAACATTTTTCCAAGATTTGTTGTAATTTGCTTTCTTGATTTTGACCGGGGTGAGATGGAATCTCAAAGTAGCTTACATTTCTTGGAAGGGCAACGATTTTGAAGACTTAAAATTATTTATTGGCCATATGTATTTCATCTCTTGAAAATATTCTGTTCTGGCCATATGTATTTCATCTCTTGAAAATATTCTGTTCAGTTTGATGACTCATTTATAGATTCATAGTTATTTATTGGTCTTACGTTCTTGCAGTTCCTTATATATTCTAGATATTAACCTCTTGTTTGAAGTATTGCTTTTTCTTGCAAAGACTTTTCTCCCCCATTCTGCAAGTTGTCTGCTCACTCTGTTGAAAATTTCATTAACTTTTCAGAAGCTTTCAGATTTTAGGTAGTAACTCCATTTGTAAATTCTTGGAACAATTTCCTGTGTTATTAGGGTTCTAATTATTGGCTGTATTTATGGCCTATGTCCTAAAGTGCTTTCCCCATGTTTTCCTTTAGTGGTTTCAGTGTTTCAGGTTTTAAATTAAGGTGTTTAATTCAGTTTGAATTGATTTTTTTGTGCAATCTGAGAGATATGGATACAATTTCATTTTTTACAAATATATATTCCATTTTTCAGCACTATTTGTTGACTAGGTGGTCTTTTGCCCAGTATATGGCTCTTGATACCATTTATAAAAACTGTGTCCATAGCTGTGCTGGTTTATCTCTGGGTGCCCTATTCTGTTCGATTGCTCTACACATCTACTTTTGTGTCAGTCTTATGCTGTTTTTGTCGCTATAAATGTGTAGTACAGCTTGAGATCAGATAATGCAATGTCTCTAGCTATGCTTCTTTACTCTGAATTGCTTTGGATATTCATGGCCTTTTGTGTATCCATGTGAATTTTAGGACCTCCTTTTTCAGTTCCATGAAAATGTCATTGGAATATGATTGATACTGCATTGAATATGTAGATTACTTTTGCTACTAAAGCCCTTTTCACAATATTAATTCTGACAATCCAGGAGTGTGGAAGGTTTTCCCATCACTTAGTGTCTTCTTCAATCTCTTTATTCAGTGTCCTCAAGTTTTTCTTGTAGAGGTTTTTCATCTCTTTGCTAGGCTTATATCTATGTATTTTTAAATGTTTGTGAATGGGGGCATTTTTCTCAACTTGTTCTTAGCAAATTTACTGTAAGTATATACAGAAGTTACTCAGTTTTGCATGTTGATTGGGTGTCCTGAAACTTTAATGAAAGGGTTTATCAGATCTAAAAATTTTCTATGGAATTTATGGAGTCTTTTAAGTATAGAATCATGTCACCTACAAAAAGAGGTAGTTTAACTTGTCCTTTTCTAGTTTTTAAAATTCATTTTATAGTTTTATTTTATTGCTGTTGCTAAGACTTTAAGCTCTATATTGAATATGAGTGGAAAGAGTGGGTACCCTTGTCTCATTCCAGGTGTTAGAGGAAATGTTACTGTATTTTCCCATTTAGAATATATTAGCTATATGTTTATCACACACATAATATATATATATATATATATATATATATATATATGTATACTTATACACACACACACATACACACACACAGAAAGAAATAAAGTATTGAGGTATGTCCCATCTGTTCCAAGATTATTCAGAGCTTTTATCAGGAAGGCACATTGAACTTTACCAAATCCATTTTCTGCATATATTGAAATGATTATATGACTTCTGTCTTTTAGTCTATAAATGTTGATATTATATTTATGGTTCATATATGTAGAATCAACCTTACCTCTATGGGATAAAACCATTTTGGTTACAATATATGATCTTTTAAATGTGATCTTTATGGTTTGCAAGTACTTTGTTAAGAATTTTTGTATCACTGTTTGCCAGAGGTTTTGGTGTTTTCTTCTTTCCTTCCTTCCTTTGTTCTGTCCTTCCTTCGTTCCTCCTTTCCTCCATTCCTCCATTCCTCCCTCCCTCCCTCCCTCCCTCCCTCCCTCCCTCCCTCCCTCCCT
>CABHPR010129365.1:0-25843 GCA_902168415.1 Peromyscus melanophrys
CCCCCCCAGCTCCCAAATAAATCACACATGGAGGCTTATTCTTAATTATAAATGCCCAGCCTTATTTTGGATTATTTCTGCCAGTTTTTCTTAACTTATATTAACCCATCTGCCTTTTGCCTTTGGATAAGGCATACCTTTTCTTACTTTTGTATCCTTACTTTCACTCTTACTCTATGGCTTGCTGGATGACTGGCTCCTGGAGTCCTCCTCTTCTTCTGGCTACTTCCTTTTAACATTTCCCCCAGATTTCTCGTTATATATTCTCTCTGCCTGCCAGCCCCGCCTATCCTTCCTTCTGTCTTGCTATTGGCTATTCAGTTCTTTATTAGACCATCAGGTGTTTTAGACAGGCACAGTAACACAGCTTCACAGAGTTAAACAAATGCAACATAAACAAAAGTAACACACCTTAAAATAATATTCCTCAACATGTGTGGGAGTGGGTATGTGCACTTGTATGCAGGTCCCCGAGGAGGCCAGAGATGTCAGATTCCTGGAATTGCAAATGGTTGTGAGCTGCCCGACATGGGTGTGTTGTCAAGAAAATTTTGTCCACATGCTCCCATCACATTGGTCTTCACTTTTGTGCTTCATGCAGTTGCTTAAACTATATAATATGTTAAAACAGGAGCAAATGTACATCTATTCTGAATTCATTATCCCCTCAAATGACAGACAGGGCTGTATAATCAACTGTGGGACATATTTAGTTCTTCTTGGGGTCCTAACAGATTGTTTGAAGCAATTCAAATGCAGTTTTTAGTGATCAAGATATGGCTTTATGGAAAAGTTTAGCAGCAAAATCATCTCTGGGAGAAGATGTGAGGTTTTTTCCACCTGCAAGATTCAGGAAAACCAAGTATGTACTCAGAGATGAAAGAAAGTAAGTGCTGAGTTTTGTGCTAACACAGATACTTAATTGTTCTAGGGTTGCATCTATCATCTCAATAAATATTACAGTTAATTTTTGGAAGGTAGATGAAGCATCATTATGGTTTTAGAAATATAAACCACAAATATTACAGTGTCTTTTTTCCAGGAAATCTTATATGTATGAAAAGTAAATTCTGTGGTAGCAATGAAGATTCCATGAAATATTTATGAGTGGATAAGTTTTTGTGGAGACTATCAAAACGTATGAATTATGTAAATTAACCAACACAATGGTTAAAAATATGTGTGTACATTTAAACTTCCTGGAAAATTTTGGCTACAAATAAATATGAGCTTTTCCAAAATTCAACCAAGAGTCAGCTCCAATATGTATAGTCTGTCACTGTATTCAAAGTACAGTACTTATGCTTAGAAAACTGAAATATGTTTAGCTTCAGTTAGAACTATAGTACACTTTACAACTTAACAAATTCAAGGGATTTCTTGATTTATAAACCCAGTACTTTAAGCCTTTTCATTAAGAATAAAATGGTAGCTAGGGAGATGGCTTAAAACATACAGACAGTTGCTTTGCCTGAATGAGGACCTGAGTTTGAATTCCTAGCATCCAAACTAAAAGCTGGGAATGGTTGTGTATGCCTAAAAAGCCCAGAATTGAGAGACAGGAGACAGGTGGATCCTGAGAGGTGGCTGCCAGCCAGTCTAGGAGATACAGTGAGTTTCCTATTCAGTTGGAGACCTGTCTCAAAGCAGTAAGGAGATGAGCTGTGAATGAAGATGTGCAGCATCCTGTCTGGTATCCCTTGGGATGTACCATGTGCATGTACCCTCCACCTCTTCACACAAAGAATAAAACGGTGCCATGACACTTCTGATTGAAGAATTGTTATCTTTGGTGTTGAGTCATATAACATCGGTAGTAGTTCTAAATAGTACTACTGTACTTGCTTTTTAACTTTAGTTGCTTTTACGTTGCTCTGTTAAAACACCATGACCAAGGCAGCTAATAATAGCAATTATCTAATGTGGGGCTTATGGCTTCAGAAGGTTAAAGTCTATAACCATCATGGTGGGGAGAATGGCAGCAAGCAGGCAGGCATGGCACCGCAACTTACATCTTTATCCACAAGCCAGAGGTGGATGGAGAACTAATTAGGAATGGTATCAGAGTAGCAAACCTCAAAAGCCACCCCAGTGACACACCTCCACCAACAAGGTCATACCTTCTAATCCTTCCCAAACAGCTCCAGCAACTGGGACCAAGTATTCAAACCTTTGAGGGCCATTTTATTCAAACCAGGACAGTATTTGACACGTAGTATATACTAAGTAAAAACTATGCTAATATATACTAGCATAGTTTAGTTTTAGCACAGCTTTAATTATTCTAATAAGTACAAATAATTCCTTTCAATGAACTTCAAGTTTCTAAGGTAGCAGTAAATCAAAATTTGAGATAACTATTCAAGACCATAGCAAATTCAGTAGTGGGTACTGCATTGCCAATGCAAATTCAAAAAATGTAGAATAACCTAGTACATGAAAAATCATTCATAAATGAGATATGAAACTATCAGACACACCTGATTATGAAGATGTTAAAAGATTGGGATATTCATACTAAAATTGTTTTGGAAAGATATGTAACAGTGAAGCAGTAATCATTTGTGGTTTGTGGATTTTTACTTTAGCTACAGACAAAATATTACATAAAACATCCTCTTATCCAGATAGAAAATATCCTATTTTTCCTTAGAATACTCTTTATAAACATTTTTCTCTTTTCTTTCAGCACAATTGCTAGTTTTATAATCAACTCCACTTTGCATGCCACAGTGTCACCCACAGTGCTTACAAAATTGAGAACTCAATAAAAATTTTAAAATAAAATATTTAGGTGGGCGGTGGTGGCACGCACCTTTAATCCCAGCACTTGGCAGGCAGAGCCAGGCGGATCTCTGTGAGTTTGAGGCCAACCTGGGCTACAGAGTGAGTTCCAGGAAAGGCACAAAGCTACACAGAGAAACCCCATCTCAAAAAACCAATAAATAAATAAATAAATAAATAAATAAATAAATAAATAAATAAATAAATAAATTAAAGCAATATATTTGTTAAATATTAAAACCCTTGGTGAACTATTGTTCACTAAAAATCTGACTTAAAATTTTAATTTTCTCCATTTTTTAAATGTTTAACAGCATAATCACAGAGAAAAAATATGTAATGGTTTTGACTTTGATGAATTGATAATTATAAAATTTTGTTCACTTTCTGCATTTCTCCAAAAATTCACCAGTGGTTCCACCAAAACTTCCAGGCCCTATTCCACTGCAGTATAAGTTAAAAATTTCCCCGAAGTCCTGCATTGTGGTTTAATATTTGTATAGCTTCATTTTGCTGTGGAGGTTCACAACAAGCTGTGATCTGCATGAGATCCAATTAGGAAGCTAGTTCATTTTTAAACAATTAAAAACCAGTTGAGAGTTAGCTGATGAATACAAAAGATTTGCTTAACCAAGTAAAGCACTCCCAGGGCAACAATTACTTGTAAGATTTTTGTCATTTCTGGTTAATATTCATGAGTGGTGATCCATGCAAATGTTCTCTTTGAAGACTCAAGAAATTCTAATTAAATGAAAGTTGGGGTATTATATCTGCAGAAGCTGTTTTCTGACAGATTTCATTGTAAAGAAGTTTACCCAGAACGAATGTTCCAACGCCTACTCAATGTACTAGCCAGCAATGCTTTCCCAGAAACTCAATCTCTGACTACATTTTCCATGCTGTACAGCACCTTGAACAAATTCACCAAAGCCCATCTGGTGTCAGAAAATATTTGCCTGTTTTGAGCAGAGATTTAATATCTATGAGGGGTGAGAATTTACAGTCTTGCTGCTGACTATTCTGAGGTCCATCCAAACTATGTATGGGAGAATAAGCATATATATGTTTGGTCTCTGTCCTCAGTTTCTAACACAGAGGTCCTAAAGTCCTTGTCATTTCTGGGATGAACAGGGTTCTAGGACCATTCTGTTGTTATAATGTTTTGTCTTGATCCTTGGTTCTTTACCCAGAAGCTTCTAAGATTCTTTCTCTCCAGAGTGATATCAGTCTAGAAGATGGATGACTGCTGTCTGAGAGCCCCTAACATATTCTAAGCTTGTGGGATGGTCACTGAAAAGACCAAGGATGGATTAGAAGGTTACAACTTCCAGCCCTATACAAAGACCTGTAGGGAGTGGAGAGGGCTGAAGATGAGTTACTTATAGTCAATCATTTAACCAGCCATGCCTCTGTAAATAATGAGGAAATTCCTTGGAGTCTATCTGATAATCAAAGGAATTTATTCGGGTTTAACTCACAACAAGCATGAAGGAGTTGGTCACGGAATTCATGAGGGGTGGGGGTTCCAACGTGGTTCTCAGGAGAACTCTGCCTTGATCAGCAGCACCAGCATCCAAGACCACAAGGTAGCCAAGTCAGACAGATGTATAAATAACCCTGGGACTTGCTACTTGCACCTGGGTCTGGAGTGGACACCAGATGTGTGTGACCAAGCCTGTGATATCTGAAGTCTACAAAAACTTTAGAAGGCTGGTATCGGAATTGAAATAAGTAATAGGACACTTAGTTGGTGGCCAGAATGTTGCAGAACTGGTTGTTGGATGAAAGACCCAAATATTCAGTGTTATAAGTGTTGTGAATAAACAGTTTTTTTTCCTTAATTGGATAGGTAGAAACAGATGGAGATAAAAAGAAAGAAAGAAAAAATAAATAAATAAATAAATAAGGGAAGAAAGAAAGAATGAATGAATGAAAGAAAGAAAGAAAGAAAGAAAGAAGAAAGGAAAGAGCTTAAATAAGAGCAAAGAAAAACCATAGACTACGAAAATCCAGAATGTTTAATGTAGGTTGCCTAGTTTCAAAAATAATTCCTCTTCCAAGGCAAAAATGATTTTCAATTAGTGACTAAACACCAATATGAGTTTAGATGTTATAACAGACAGTGTGGAGTTTCTTAGATGGATTGGGTAGTAAGCTGCAGAATGCTGATCAGAGATCTGGGAGAGTGAGACATTTATTTTAGGAAAATGAAATGACTGGCCCCAGGCTAGATTTGAGGCAGCCCTTCAGCAAGTTCAAGAGTGTGCTGTAAAAAGAGATGGGCTCTTCAGATTTACATTTTAGGGTCCTGGATGTCATTGAATCACCAGCCCAGGTTGGCAATTAGATACATGGGCTCAGTAGACATGTTTTAAGAACATAGAGAAGAAAATGGAGATGCCAAAGGAGCAGAAAGAAAATACCAGATGGAGACTCAAGAAGGCAGGGTGTGAGAAAGGTGATGGGAACTTGGTCTCAATCTCAGGAAGGATCTTAGGAGGGTTTCTGTTCACAGGCTTTGGAGACACTCTCACACAGGAAGAATCAACCTTAAGTGCAGAGGGTGAGGGTACAAGTTAGAATCTTCATAATGCCACAGATTTAAAGTTGTGCTGATATTTATCTGTAACTATGTATTTGATCCCATTCACTACCGATGGGCAGAGCAGGTAAATTCCATATAAAAGGTGATATGAGTGGTTCCCACCCTGCCGTATAGTATGGATCTTCCTATTGTCTTTTATGACCTCTGTTCTCTAGTGTGTAGACAGCAGTCCCTTTCCACTCTGCCAGGGCATGTGGCATCTGATAAATGCTATATATGGTTTCAGACCTTGGAATCTTTTTGTTTCACATGCACTCAAGCCTATACAGACCCTTATTTTTAGTCATCTAAAAACTGGGACTATTTCTCCACAAATAGCTGACTGT
Source organism: Peromyscus melanophrys (assembly GCA_902168415.1). Lineage (NCBI taxonomy): Eukaryota > Metazoa > Chordata > Mammalia > Rodentia > Cricetidae > Peromyscus > Peromyscus melanophrys. The sequence goes on from CABHPR010129365.1 coordinate 5,716, forward strand.
GGTTAACTCTCGTTGGTAGTTGTAGCTGACTTCAATCATCTCGGATAATTTATTTTTGCAGTTTTCATCTGATAGGAGAGGCTTTAAGCATGAAAACCTACTTCCTAGGGACCAGAAGTCTGGAAGAATGTTCCAAAAAATGGACTGAGGAAATCAACAAATTTATAGGCAAGAAGAGAGAAGGAGAATATGGGTCAAACGGTGTGTGTGTGGGAACAGTCCTCTGGAGATCAGGCCCCACAAATGTAATCAAATGCAGTCACAGAAGCCCGGCCTCTGAATGCGTTTCTAGTGAGTTTTCACCCGTCCCTCTCCCTTTTACCCTTACTTTCAATATGCGTTTTGTTGTTGTTTTGTTTTGTTTTAACAACTATCATGATTTGTCCTTCAGTATGAGGGCAAATAGGATTCTGGTGTAGTTCAAAACTGGGCTGCCCAATATCATAGCCACTAGTTCCATGTAACTGCTAAGCACTTGCAATGTGGGCTAGTCTAAGCTGAGATGTGGGATTATATGAAGCACACATTGGATTTTCAGACCTCATACAAAATGGAAATTTATCAATCACGTATGTGATATTTTAAATTAAATATGTTAAGGTAATACATTGGTAGGTTGTATTAAATAAAATCTACTACTTAAACAAATGCTGTTTACTCTTTCTTACTTTAATCTTGTACTTCTCTGTTTCTTCTTTCTTATTTCCTGTCCCTAACCCCCATCAATAACATTAAGACAGAAAGAAAAATGATGCTGTCCAGATATAAAAGTAGAATTTATAAAGTGAAAAATAAGTAAGTAAATAAATAAATAAACAGCAAACTGTTCTGCTCTCTCCATGCAACTTGCTGTCCTTCAGGCTACTCCAGTACACGAATTCATTTCACTCCTTCTCTAATCACACATTTTTAGCAACTTAACATTTAAGACTTCCCAGAAAGGGCCGCTCAGCCACCAGAGGCTCAGATGCTTGCACAGTTGCTCCAAGCACTTCCACAAGTTCTTGCATGAAAACACCATTTGATCTTTGAAGGCTCCTCATGGGGACAAGCAGTGCCTTCTGAAGGATCAGAAGTTCCTGCTTCTAGAACACTTAATCCTTCTTCACAGGAAGAGGAGTATCTACTTATAAATACTTGTGGAGACTTAAACAGTGATGTGCTAAATCCGGCTAAGATGCACGAATCGCAAGACAGAGAGGGACCCGAGAATGGCATATTATCAAACCGTAGATTAACCATTTCTTACAAGGAAAAGTAAGTTTAAAAATGAAGTCTCTCACAAATCAACCAATGAAATAATACAAGGCAAACCTGAGGTTGGGCTGGGGCATATTTTATCAGGATCCCTGCAGGTAACTGCAGACAAGTGTCTTCAGCACACCCACTGTGTATAATCTGATGGCTTCACTGAATGAGAAATATTACATTACATTTGTGAAATATGCAATAGTATTTATGTACACATATGTTTGTGCTTTGTGGGAAATGTCAGCGTAATTGATATTAAAGTAATGCAAGTTAGATTTAAAATACAGAAATCAATTTTAAATGGGCAACAAAATATGTTTTTCCTCACGAAACCTGCATATTTCCATCATTGTATTTTCCTCCACTATCTTAGTTTACGATTTCCCATGCATCTGTGCTGTTGGCAAAGGTATGTTCCTTATGTCCCTTTTCAAGATCAAATGGCACTGTGAAGGGCCTTTTCTCTAATAGTGACTGAATATTATGAGTCCAGTTGACTGTGAATATGTTTTAGAATGTAAAGGTTTGTAGTTATAAGATATATTTGCACCTCCCGAGGAACCAATTGGGCATTAGTAAAGAGAATTATGTTTCATTTATTCTAAGTTGGAAATAAGATCAGCTCCTTCATACATAGTACCTTTTGAGGACACAACCTAGCCACAGAGCCCTGGATTTAGACTGTTTGGGGGAGCGGCTGTGTTGGAGACATGGTGCCCTAACCACCTGTCTGTTCTCATGTCCTAGGAGTCACTGAACAGCCACAATCTGAGTGTCTGAATTGTGCTCTTAGGTAGAGTTAATTGACCCAAGGGACACTTGGCTAGCTTTCTGTTAGGTCTAAGTTATAGGAAGCTGTCTCCTGGTCTGTTGCACGTTGGTAGGGATTTTCTTCCTCATTCCCTTCAATTTTATGGCATTTTCTGCTGGATTTTTTCTGACAGGTCAAATTCCTGTTCCTGTGGTCCAGCTGCATCTGGTCAATACCTCTTTGTATAGGCATTGGTCAGGACCTGACTTGTATAGGCATTGGTCAGGACCTGTCTTGTATAGACACTGGTCAGGACCTGCTTTGTATAGGCATTGGTCAGGACCTGCCTTGTATAGGTGCTGGTCAGGATCTGCCTTGTATAGGCTCTGGTCAGGACCTGCCTTGTATAGGCTCTGGTCAGGACCTGCCTTTTATAGGCTCTGGTCAGTACTTGCCTTGTATAGGCTCTGGTCAGTACCTGCCTTGCATAGGCTCTGGTCAGTACTTGCCTTGTATAGGCTCTGGTCAGTACCTGCCTTGTATAGGCTCTGGTCAGTAATTGCCTTGTATGGGTGCTGGTCAGGACCTGCCTTGTTGATCTGGTAATTCCTCTTCAGTCTGTCTCTCCAGTGCCTAGGAGTCCTAGCTACTTCCTGTTTTGAAAACTCTGGGTGGCCTCCCCATCTCCTCTTTTCTGCTCTTCCATCAGTTAGTGCAGGAAAATAAATGCTAGCTCCTGTCTAGACACTCTGACAGGGTAAATTTATTTATTTCTCACTTGCTTAGGCCTCACAAATGGCCACCACCTCCAAGATTTGCCTTATAGAAATTCATTGCTGATGATACTGTGCAGCTATCAAAAGCTGGCTGTCTTGTACCAGGGATGGGGCAGTTTTCTGATGCATATTCTTTCCCCAATACCTTTCCCTTTGGATTAAGCAAAATATTGGGCTTTGCTCGAGCCACATTCTTCTTGCTTTTTCATTTTGTCTGCCCTGCTTTGCTTCTCTCTAAGAAGCTCTGCCCAAGAGGAAACACTCAGATGTCCACAAATCCTTGCCTCAAGCTGTCATTTCTAAGTGGGCTGTGTAACCAAATCCATGTTTTTCACAAAGTAGTCATTTTCTTGGCAGCATCCCGAATGATAGAGACTCTCAGCATCTTGCTTCCTAGAAAAAACAAGTGAACAAACAACCACCACAAGGCAAGCACAGTTTCTGGTCTATCTGGGAAGGCATCTTGGTACAGATGTTATTTTATTTTCCTTAATCATTTGATCATCTTAGACACTCTCTGAGCTTCTCCCATTTTATCCATCCGACTCCAGTGCTTACTTCCTTAAAAAGCCATCTAGCACTGTATATTCCTTTCTAACTCTGATTAGTTTCCAATTATCTGCCTGGATTTAGGGAAAAAGTATTAGATGCCTTAGCCTCACAATTAATTTAGTATATAAAACTAGGGCAATAAAGATTTGAGGCTCAGAAGAATGAGTCTTCTGTTATCCTACATCCTTTTTATTATTAAATAACCAGGCAGAACATTATTTTAAAGGAAGAATTAACACCATGGAGCAAAAAGTTCTCTCAAGTTGCACTCAACATGCACTTCTTCCTGATGCACATTGAGAGACCTTAGGTCTTTCTGGCAGGAATTGTAGAGATCAACAAGAAACTGGGCATTTTGAAGGTAAACTGCATCCTCAACATTACATTCTTTCTGTACCACTCGGGAAATAACCCCCCAGTGCAGTTCTGAGACAGTCCTGAGCTCTTTGGTGGTGGTCACTCTTCTGAGAGTAGCTAGTCAGTTCTTCCTCTGTATTCCAAACTTCATTTCCATTCTGTCTACTTTCCACTGCAAAAAAGGGTAGCCTCGGATCTCCTCCTCATAGTCTACTGGTTACTGTAACTCTCTTAGTTTTCACACTGCAGGCTCCTTTTTTGAAATATGAAGTTTTAATAACTTTCCCTCAAACCACAGTGTCATGTCATTCCAGAGTTTACTCCATCAGCTCACCGTAATCGTCAGCCTCATAAGAAGTTATGCCCAGTCACTGCTTCATTTCTTCCAGTTCATCAGCTGTTTGTCATTTTACTGTCTTCCTTACCTTGCTTGGGCTTTATGGCATGAGGTGTTCAAGTACAGCAAGCATCATAACATAGGAACTGGAATGGTTCTTTTACTGATAATCTCATTGCACGTACCATTTTCTGTTTTTTTACTCCCACCAAGCAATCCTAATCTTCACGTCTACAAGTCCTCTTCTCAGGTTCTTTTCCTAGGAGACTGATTATTGTTGGAGAAAGTCAACATTTACTAGCTCCCTGTGAATACCTAGGATTTCCTACTTCTCTTAGATACACGAAACCACTAAATATACACTCTTACCTACTGTTCTATTGATAGTGTAATGATGAATTATTCCTCTGAGTTTACAGAAAAAGCAACATACCTTAAAAACAAATGCTCCCATGATCCTCTGAGAACCTGAATCATGATTAGTACTTGTGACATGGTAGAGAGTTAATGTATTTATTTCATGTCTGACTCTGTTCTTAATTTATTCTGTATATTGTATTATATATATGTATATATGTATATGTATATGTATATGTGTATATATATATATACTTAAATATCTACTTATGCTACTAAATTGTGAGTTCTTTTAGGACAGAAATGTTTTCTTAGCTGTTTTGTGTCGCTTGCACTGGCAATGTTTGAAATGTATTTCATGTCCCACCAGCCAGCTCCAAAATAACGACACAGACACTTATTAATTATGAGAGTTCAGCCTTAGCTTAGGCTTGTCCCATTAGCTCTTATATCTTAAATTAACCTGCTTATATTAATCTATGTTTTATCATGTGGCTTTTTAACCTCTCTTTTATGTCTTCACCTTTATGTCTCTTACCTTTCCGTACATCTGACTCCCTACATCTTCGCAAGACTTCTGCGTACCTCAATTTATTTCTCTTCTTCTCTCTCTACCCTAAAGTCCTGCCTATACATCCAGCCTAGCTGTTTGCCATTCAGCTCTTCATTAAACCAATCACAGCAAATACATCTTCACACAGTGTAAAAATAGCCCACAACAGTCAGTATGAATGGGGGAAAATGAGGTAAAAATTAATACTATGGTGACATGAATTTATTTATTTATTTATTTATTTATTTATTTATTTATTTATTTATTTATTTATATTATTTTTTTGAATTTATTTTATTTTATTTTACAATATAATTCAATTTTACATATCAGCCATAGATTCCCCCGTTCTCCCCCTTTCCGCCCCACCCCCTCCCCCCAGCCCACCTCCCATTTCCATCTCCTCCAGGGTAAAGACTCCCCCGAGGAGGATTGAGATCAATCTGGTGGACTCAGTCCAGGCAGGTCTAGTCCCCTCCTCCCAGGCTGAGCCAAGCGTCTTTGCTAAGCCCCAGGTTTCAAACAGCCAATTCATGCACTGAGCACAGGACCTGGTCCAACTGCCTGGATGCCTCCCAAACAGATCAAGCCAATCAACTGTCTCACCCATTCAGAGGGCCTGATCCAGTTGGAGGCCCGTCAGCCATTGGTTCACAGTTCATGTGTTTCCATTCGTTTGGCCACTCGTCCCTGTATTGACTTGGATTTATTTCTAAGCAATCAAAAATATTATTAGATGTAGGCAGAAGTTTCTGTCCCACAAGCCACTCCCAAGTAACTGACACTGAGACTTAATGTTAGTTACAAATGCTTGGCCAGTAGCTCAGGCTTGTTACTAGCTAACTCTTACATTTTAAATTAGCCGGTATTCCATATTTAAGCTCTGTCACATGGCAATACCTTTACTAGCATGCCATGTTCATCTCCTGCTCCCTCTGCATCTGCTGGTATTTCTAGACTCTGCCCTTCTTCATCCCAGCATTCTCCTGGTCTGGCTCTCCTACCTAACCTTATTCTGTTCAGTTATTGGCCAGTGAATTTGTTTATTAAACCAATCATAGTGACACAGTGTAAAGGGATATTCTACAGCAATTAGATAAATGGATATCTAAGTAAGAAAAACCAACAACATGACAAGTCCAAGTGTACATCATGGCAAATCAATGAATTCTGAATTAGTTTTCTACCAAATGATTTTTAGAAAATTATTTTAGCTTAAATTTAATTCAGTTAATTAAAAAGCAACCGATTACATGATTTCTACCCTAGAGAATGAATGATATGAAAGACTAGAAATGTTTGAGGAATTACTTGCAAGGGTAAATGTAGCCAGAAGTTTTCTCCAGTCCTGTAGAATCTCTCCTACCTATGCACCACAACTGCTTGGTCCCAAATAAACACACACAGGCTTATATTATTTTTAAACTATGGCCATGGCCGGCTTCTTGTTAGCTGGCTCTTATATCTTAAAGTAACCCATTTTTATAAATCTATACTTTGCCACATAGCTTGTGGATTACTGATACCTTTACATCTTGCTTCTCCTGGCAGCGGCTAGGAACATCTTCCTTGCCTCTCCTTTCTCTTCCTCTCTCTCTCTGTTTGGATTTCCCACCTGCCCCTAAGCTGCCTTGCCATAGGCCAAATGGAATTTTGTATATTGTGTACAAATTATATATAGTGATACAAATTTGAGATTGATTTTGTTAAAAAATACTGTATGTATATTTCTAATCTTGTTCAGGATATGGTAGCTATACAGTTCATTTAACAATGTAATGCAATTTGCTGATCCTTGAATGTTATTATTACCAACTATTAGGATATAAAGAAATGAAAGTTAGTAATTAGATATTACAATTGAACTTGTAGTCATACTAAATATGTTTTCAAGGTCAAGCAGAGATATATTTTAGATAGACAGGTCATCTTCAAACCCTTCAGAGATCTACAGAATATGGCATTTAAAATATTTTAATAACATATATTTTTTTCGTTTTTTATGACTATGAGACATGTCTGCTCCTGGCAGCACAAATCTACTTCAGAGAAGACATGGGCATTGAAGAACTTCCACATGGAGTTAACTTTGACTGTGGCAAAAATTAGCCACTGGGCAAGAAAGTGCCCTCGCATCAACTGCTGACAGTATGCTGTCCAAAATAGACAAGCAGGACACAAAACAAAGGACTGCTGATCCTTGCCAAGACAGGTGTGGTTGCAGCTTTGACAACAGGTGTCCTCTGAGGCCAGGAAAATATGACACCATCGCTGAAGTGGCTTTGCAATCTGGAAAAGAAACAGTGCCTCTTTCTTCGAAGGCAGCTGAACAGGCAATAGACTGATGGCTTCTGGTGTGCAGTGGAACAGTAGCTGAAACAGTTATTCTTGAAGGATTAACTAGGTTGATGGAGTCTAAACTTTCAATGGTAGACTGGCATTTAATAAAAGAGATGAAACCACCCACAAGTTGGGAAGAATGGAAGCTGAATTCCAAAAACACCAGCAATTTCCAGAATTTAAAACCCTGAATCATGACAGGACATTGGCAGAGTTCAAGTTTATCTGGTACATGGAATACTCACACTGAATGTGAGGTCCAGCTGTAGGCCTTGCATACATTCTACTTCGCAAGTCAGTCTGTCAGATACGCTAAGCCTGTAGGCTGGAGATGATGCCCCAACATGCAGAGAAACCTCAGGTGACTGTCCAGGAAGCTGACTGTTTCTGTCATAACTCATTTTTTGGAAGTCCCTTGCTTGCACTTCCTGTTTTACTAGGTAATATTATTTCCTTCTCGGGTCTCTGCGTGAGCTGAAGATTGGATAGCTATAGTTACAGTTTTCCTTGTTAAGAAATTCAAAAAAGAAACTCACTAAGAGGTATTAAGTGTGTAAGTTTGAAAGACATCGTGAGATAGTTTTCTGTTGGCAATATAAGTTAGGATAGAAAGTGAATTAGGTACATTTTGAACTCACCAAAATAGAATTGATAAGGGAATATTTTCTCTGAATTTGTCAAATGCAAATGGACTAGACATTGTTGATATTTTTATTGCTTGTATATATTGTATATAGTTATTGTACTTATTGTTTATAGTTTTTCTTATATTCATTATAATCTTTTTTATTTTTTATTTTTAATAGACAAAAAAGGGAAATGTGGTGATATTTTATTTGTGCTGAAATGTAGTGATATTTTATTTGTGCTTTAATAAATAAAGCTTGCCTGGAGATCAGAGGAAAAAGGCCAGCCATTATAAGCAAAGAAGTCAGGCAGTGGTAGCACACACTCTTAATCTTATCATTTAGCAGGCAGGATCTCTGTGTGTTCAAGGCCACAATGGGGAACAGAGCCAAGCATGGTGACACATGCCTTTAATCCCAGTACCAACATAGAGATCAGGTGTAGCAGGAATCTTAAAAGGTCTTATTGATAAAAATAAACCTGGAGCCAGGTACTGGGGTCAACGCTGGAAGATCAGAGAAGCAGAACAAGCCACAGCCCCTCACTTTGCCAATTCCTCAGCTGATCCTGTTTCCTCAAACTGTAAGCCTCTGTGTCCTCACCCAAATGGCTCTCAGCTGAACTGCTGCTCAAAAGCCTAAAAGCTTAACCAGCTCTAGTTCCTGGTCTTCATGCCCTAAATACATTTCTGCTTTCTGCCATCACTTCCTGGGATTAAAGATGTGAGCCACCATGCCTGGCTGTTTCCAGTGTGGCTTTGAACTCACAGAGATCTAGATAGATCTCTACCTCTGGAATGTTAGGATTAAAGGCGGGTGCTACCACCGCCTAACCTCTATGTTTAATATTATGGCTGTTCTGTTCTCTGACCCCCAGATAAGTTATTGGGGTGCACAATATATCAACCACAGTCGGGAGGTCTGTATAGATAGACAGAAAGTGACAGAGCTGTGCAGGAAGAGGAAGTGATGTAGCTGGGCTAAGAGAGCCAATGAGAGAAGAGAACAGAAAAGGCATATATATAAACGTGAGTATACAGGAAGACGTTCTCTCTTTGGAAGCTGTGGAGTTGGTGAGGTGAGGTTAGCTCGTGGTTTGTCCTAGTCCTCTGATCTCTCTCTAAGGCTTTCTCCCCTATATTTGGCTCTGTGTTATTTGTTCATTAAGACAATTTAGAAATTCGTCTACAGGTGAAGGATAGTTTGAGAAATTGTTTATGCCAAGTTTAGGGCCTTAAGGGAAAATAAAGAGCTCACTAAATTTAAATGGGGACATCTGAATTAGTCTATTACAAAGCCTTGAAATGTCCAATTTTTCTGGACTCTCTCCTACTTAAAAAAGGGACTCAGTTATCATTATTAAATAATTGACATGATGTTGCTAAACAGCAATTCAGAAAGTTTATCTTACAGAGCATCATAAACTTTCTACCTGAGGGTCTTTCTCCATCTTCTCTTTTAGCTATCAGACAGCAACACAATTGCATCTTGAATGTAGTAGCCCTGCTAAGAGATGGAAGAGACAATTATAGGTCCCAGAAAACACAGACTATGAGGAGTTGCTAGTATGGGGAACTAGGTCTTGAAATGTTGACTCAAGGGGAAAAGAATACAAATTGTATAAGAGAGGAAATGATTGATGTAAATTCATCTTTATATTCTCATGTGAAAACATATATAGTATACTGGAAAGGACAAGTATGTTAGCTATTGGCTTCTGTTATATATACAAGAGAGATACATTAGTTTTTAGTTGTATGATATTGGGACAATGTAGTTTGCACAAGTAACATGAAATGGGATTTATATTTTATTCTCCACATAAAAATTCAGTCAAGTGAATTATTTTTAGCGAATTATTGAATCTATAAAATCATCAGAAAAAGAAATAAAGAAAATTCTTTGTGACATTGACTTTTACAAGTATTTCTTGGATATCACACACACACACACACACACACACACACACACACACACAAAGGGGGACAAAGTGGAAAATAATACAAGTGGTTTTACATTAATCTAAAAAGAACACGTACAGAGAAGGAAATAACATAATAAGCAAGAACTTGCATAATACAATATATACAAACCTTAGATCCAATAACGAATTTGAATTCCAAAACATTAAAAATAAAGAACTTGTAGCAGCCAGTGACAAGAATTAAAACAAAAGGAGGTAGATTTGGATAGGCAGGATAGTGGGGAGGATCATATAGGAGTTGCAGGAGGTGAAACTATAATTAGAATATACTTCACAAAAAAATCTATTTTCAAAAAAATAAAAACAGAAAGAAAGGATAAAATCGATAAACAGACATTACTCATAAAACAACACATGAGCAAGGACTGGGCAGAGCAATAGAAAAGGAGTGTACTGTTACAAATGATCAAGGAAAGGGAAATCAGAGCCACAGTGAGATATCACCTCACCCCCACTGAAATTCTGTTAATAATAATGATGATAATAATAGTCACAGTATGTGCTGTATAGGTTTTGGAGATAAGAATGTTTGTACATGGCAGGAGCATAAGGTGTGATAGTCTTCAAGGAAAACAGTTGACAACCCACAAAGAAAAAAATTAAAGTAGAAGAATTACTCTATGATCCTCTGGTTGTACATTCGATGGAATTGAAATTGGGTTCTCACAGAGATCACTGCCATCTTATGTTAATTACAGGTTTTTTGATAACAAGCAAGAGACACGGAGGCAAATTAAATGCCTAGTAGTGGATGAATGGAAAAGAAAATACAACATGTGCACACAATGGAAGCTGTTCGTCTTTGAAAAAGAAACTTTTGTAGCATGAATCTTAAAGAGTCTTATTAATTAAATCAAACCTGAGCCAGGTATTGGGGTAAATGCTGGGAGGTCAGAGAAATAGAACAAGCCACAGCTATCTCACCTCGCTGACTCTTCATCTGGTCTTGTTTCCTCAGACTGGATGCCCCTAGCCATCATCCAGAATGGGTCTCAGCTGAACTGCTGCTAGAAGCCTGAAAGCTTAACCAGCCACATGCTTCTCCAGGCCAAAGGCTTCCCCAGGCCAAAGGCTTCTCCAGGCCAAATGCCTCTCCAGGGCAAATGCCTCTAGTTTCTGGTCCTCACGCCTTATATACCTTTCTGCTTTCTACCACCACTCCCTGGGATTGAAGGTGTGGGTCACCACGCCTGGCCGTTTCCAATGTGGCCTTGAACTCACAGAGATCCAGAGGGATTTCTGTCTCTGGAATGCTAGGATTAAAGGCGTATGCTACCACTGCCTAACCTCTGTTTCATATTGTGGCTGTCCTGTTCTCTGACCCCAGATAAGTTTATTAAGGTACACAATATTTTGGGGAACACAATACCACCACAAACTTTGGCATTTGAAGAATTCTGTTTGAATACAAAGTGTGTTGTGCTAAGTGAAGAAGCTAGATACAGAAGTAGATCCACAATGTAGCTCACTGGTAGACCACTTTCTCGTCATGTGTGAGACTTGGGGTTCAATCTTCATCATGGCCATGTGGTTATGTGCTTCCTGAAACCTGACAAAAATTATGACGCTTACTGAGTTAGAAATTCTAGGGCGGGCTTCTGCGCATACAGCAGCTTAGGTAAACGCATGTTAGAGAGGACATACTACACTCTAGAAGGTCTGGCTAGCCACTGTACTTTGGGGAGGCACAGATAACATAGCACTAACATTGCAATGAGAAATGTGCTGGTGATAGGGACGTCAGCACCACTAAGGAACTCAGCAGTGTCTTTACCATGAGACTAATGGCAGATGCCTTATAGCAACAGGGATGATTGCATTCTAAATGAATAAAGGCACATGGTTGTCAAAGGTGGATATAATATTATTATAGGTGACAGCCAGAGGCCTGACCAGTGAATAGTTACCCAGCTGGTAAGTGGAACATGCGTTTCTAGGGACAGGATGGAGAGACAGAGGACAAATTAACACTTGAAGTGTGCACTACTAAAATCGCCCCCTCAAAAAAAAAAAAAAGGTTTAGGGCTGGTGAGTTAGTCCACCTGGTAAAGTACTTGCTCCATAAAGATGAAGAAGTGAGTCAAATCCCTAGAAGCCACCTTAAAACACTAAGTTACTAATATTATTACTAAGATGTGTATATTTATAATCCCAGAAATAGTGACATGGGGACAGGCAGGTCTTTTGGGCTCACTGGCTGGAGTAGCCTCCTTGCCGAGCGACAAGACAATGAGAGACCCTGTCTCTAAAAACAAGGTTACTGAAGGATGACACCTGAGGTTACCTCTGACCACCACATGAATGTGCACACACATGCACATACACCTGCATATGTAGGTGTACACACACACAGATGCACACCACAGAACCACATTTCAGTGATCAAGAGCTGCAAGCGTGAAGCTGCCCCAATAAGAAGTTTTTGCTATTGTTTTCTGTTTTGGTGTATTTTCAAACTGGAGCCAGTTTTCTGATCCAAAAGTTACTGACTCAAGGAGAAACTGACTCTTCACAAAGAAGAACCCTGCAAATAAATGTGGTAAACAATTTGCTCAATTTTTCTTCAAACTTGACTTAGGCAAACATACTTATAGAAAGGGAAAATACAGGCATTTTAATGAGGTTTGAGCTTGGAATTCAAGTTAACATTAATATCCACAGACATGAATATTACAGGGGCCTTATGTTTGAACAAGGGCATCAAGATGTTTAAATATTCAATCCCACTGTAGCTGGAGTTTTCTCCAGTCTTGCCCTGGCCCACAGCCACTCAGACCCAAATTAACACACAGAGGCTCATATTAATTAAAACTATATGGCCTAATGGCTCAGGCTTCTTGCTAGCTAGATCTTACATCTTAAATTAACCCATTTCTATAAATCTATACCTTGCCACATGGCTCGTGGCTTACCAGTATCGTTACATCTTGCTTCCTCTGTGTCTGGCTGGTGACTCCTCACTCAGCCTTCCTCTTCCCAGAATTCTCCTTGTCTGCTTATCCAGCCTATACTTCCTGCCTGGCTACTGGCCAATCAGCATTTTATTTATCAACCAATCAGAGCATACAGAGCAATATCACCCATCATTTTCTCTTTTCTTTCTATTTAAACAAACTTAAAGTTAATTTTGTTACATTTGAGGTATTATGTTTATGTAACTCATTTAAATTATAATGGATAATTAAGAAATACAGATTAATAATTACTCTTCTATGATAGTCAAACATATAGTCATGTTAAGTTTTGTTGATATACATAGATATATTTCAATTAGGTAGGTAATCTTCAAACACTTCAAAGACCTATAGAATATGGTATTTAAAAATGTTTTAAAAACTTAGACTTTCTGAACGGTGAGACACGTTTGCTCCTGGCAGCACCAATTTACTTCAAAGAGAAAGATGGGCATTGAAGACACTCCATATGGTGTTTATCTTCTTCTTGGCAAAAATAGCCATTTCGGCAAGAAACTTTTTGCCTGGACTACTTGACAAAATGTTGTATTGACTGGACACGCAGGACCTATAGGAAGAGGACCACCGAACTTTGCAAGGCAAGATGGTCCTTTAGGTTCCTACTTCACAGAAGAAACTGCCAGACATTCTACAGGACACAGGAAGAAGCGACTGAGAGACTCTAGGCCTATGGGCTGAAGATGGATGCCCCAACGTTGCAGAGGAACTTTGGATGACTGTCCAGTCAGATAGCTGTCTCTGTCATTCTAGATTTTTGGAAGTTGCTTACAATACTTTTCCTGTTTACATAGATAATATTATATCCTTCTGAGGTTTTTGATGTAGTTGAAGACTAGATAGTTATAATTATAATTTTACTTGGTTATGATAAAAGATAAATTAGATATGAAACTTTAGACTCACAAATATAGGATAGATGATAGAAATTTTTCTTTAATTTTACAAAATACAAGTAGACTAGATATTGTAACTGTAATTCTTCCTTGATAACTGTTCTATTATATGTAATTTTACTATGTTGAAGTTAAAACCTTCCTTTTAAATAGAGAGAAAAGGGGAAATGACAGGTGATATTGCTCTGTATGCTGTGAATGTGTTGCTCTGATTGGTTGATAAATGAAATGCTGATTGGCCAGTAGCCAGGCAGGAAGTATAGGTGGGATAAGCAGACAAGGAGAATTCTGAGAAGGAAAAACAGAACTGAGAAGCAGATGCCAGTCTGCCATCCAGGGAGCAGCATGTAATGGCACACAGGTAAAGGCACAGAACATGTGGCAACATATAGATTAACAGAAATGGGCTGAGTTTAAATGTAAGAGGTAGTCAGTGGTAGGCCTGAGCTAATGGCTGAACAGTTTTAATTAATATAACCTTCTGAGTGATTATTTTATAAGTGGCTGCAGGGTCTGTGGGGCAGGGCAGGACCAGAGAAAACTTTAGCTACATCCTATCACAGGACTGATTCCCACAATAGAAACAGGTACTCACTTGAAAATTCATCAGTCCCTAAATGAACCATTTAGTAAATACACAAGGCACTTGTAAGAACCCCAATATTGAGTGCCAGGTCTGTGGAGAAAACACTATTAAGTGCAATGGTTGTCAATACTGCCCACACCATCAATACTGTATATGGAAGTAATATTACACCCATGGAAGAAAGACAGAGGTTCATGTTCTCTGAACAACAAAGGTTTCAGGGGTGCAGAAACACTCTGGAGAAGCCCGGTTAGTACCACTCCCAAGCCTTGCAATAGGCTGTGTGGCTACAGTTTTGGTTTTCTTCATTGTTCAGGCCTCAGCCTCAAATAGAAAAATTAAGGTATAATTGGGACTGCCGGTCCCTCAATTGAAATGATCATGTCCAAATCAGTTTAAAATATATCTTCATTTTCGTTTGTGCTAAAAATTAATTAGAGGATTAAATTAAATTGCGACATCTTAAAAATCCCTTTTTGTTGTTGAATCTTCTCGCCTGCAGCGACAGGAGTTTCTGAGGGAAAGTTCACGCTGTTTGCACAGCCACGTTGCTAAGGTGATTTTGTCGGATGAAAACGTGCTGGCAACCCTCCATTAATTTGTTTACAAAGAATGAATGCATTTCCTATGAAATGAATGCCCTCCTCCAGTTCAGAGCTCTTCAGCTTCGGCCTGTCTGCATCCGTCTGGAGAGGGGCAAAGCAGCTTGCTCTCCAGCGATCCATGAGGCAAGTATCAAATGAAGTAAAAATGCTTTTATCTGTCAATGACACGAAATCACTTTCAGCAGCAACACCTACTATCTGTGAAATAGTCCCAATTAACTAACTATTTGGAAAAAAGGTATGAAAATAGCCACCAAACAGAGGAAGTACGTGAAACCAAGTGACAGACCATTCAGTGTCCAAGTAAAATTTACCTTGCTCTTTAGAACACGCCTTTAATTCTCAGTAAGGGAAATCTTTTAGAAGAAACACTTGACTGTCCTTTGCATATGTGAAGAGTGAAGGCTTTTCTATTTAATGAAACAATCAATTCCTTATCTAAAATAACTGGGACTTTTTGATATAACCATGTAGAGTGGGCTATGGAGGATAGCAACCAGTTGGTCTGAATGAATAACTTGAAGAAATGGATAAAGGTTAGGATATTGGGCCACTACCTTCCTCTATAGCATTTGCAGAAGTATTCTCAAATCTCCTGAATGACCTCTTTCTACCATGTCAGAAAGAGAAATCATGATTCATAACTCTTATTTTATGGGGCATCTTGAAACAGAATAATACTATAGTGTAATAAAAACTTTCCTATCATGGATACAAGAGGACTCAGTCTAGCGAAGGGCTTATGAGTGTGGACTCAGTGCTTAACTGTCCAAGTGTTCTGCTTTCCATTAGCTAGAGAGGATAAATGATACACTCTGTCTTGCCTCATTGTCTATAATAGAATAAAGGTATGAACATTATAATCAACATATTTAATCTATTAATGTATGTTCAGGGGGTAATTAACATTCTTTGAGTAACTTGTTATTCTCAACATAAATATAGCAGTTTGAATTCTTCAATGAATATGCAGAGAAAATTATCATATTAAAATTTTGATGCACCTCAATTTCTGTTTCTGGTTAATATATAAACTGTGTTTTTGTGTGAGTTTTGACAAAAATTTCTAGCAAGAACTCATCCCCCTAGCCCCAATTCTTTAAATTTTTTAAAAGAACATCACATAGGTAAATGAACTCTGAATTAACCAAAAATTTAGATTGATTTCTTAAGTTATTAAATTAGCTGGAAGTACATGAATTTTATTACTGGCTTACAATCCACAGAAATCCCAGTTTTGACAGCCTTTATCATATACCTTTTTCTCTTTAAATAACTCTATCACTGATCCTCTGTCTTCTTTTTTGTTGTTGAAAATACTTTTTCATATAATATATTCTGCTCACTGTTTCTCCTTCCCATCTCCTCCCAGATCCTCCTCATCTCCTCACCCAACTCCACACCTTCTTTCTTGCTTTAGAGGACAAACAGAGATAAAAACAAACATTTCAGAATTCAAACCAAACCAAATCAATCAAACCAAAAAGAAAAAGCATAAGAATTACATACATATGAACACACAGACATACAGAGGAATATCAGTGGTCCTCTTAAAACATGAAGATCTGGGTGCTTTTTGTGTCCCACATAATATTGAAACAGCTTCACAGGAGTCCTCAAATGCATCTTGAAGAACAATGATAATTTGCAGTATAGGTCAAGAAACCACTTTGCAAACTATAAAGCCCACTTACAAAGTAATGTATGTATAACAGCTTTATGGCTTTTTTCTATTTTTTACCTCACATACATCAAAAGGGTTAAATTACTGTTCAGAATCAGTAACTCAGCAGTATCTATAATAAGAGAAGGCAATCTTCGTTGTTTTTTAATTAAGACCCTTGTAGTGTAAGGAGTGTTGGGAAATTAATTTGGCAGCCTAAATTAATGTGCATTACTTCAACAATTACCTCCAATTTATTTTGGAGAAGCTAAGCGAGTATTGATTCATTTCTCCAGCCTCCTATGAGTAATCTCATTCAAAGTAAACAACATAAATTATTCAGCCCATTTTGCATGGAAACTAACTTCATGCTGAATGGCAAATGTCAAAGTGCATTAACGGAGATGGTCTGAATTGATTTGCTGGTAATTTCAAGATCTCACAAAACATTTATTCAATATTTAGTTTCTTCCTGTATTATTTTTCAGGGAACTACCATATTTCAGTATTACATGGAAATTGGAGAGTCATCCAATCCAGTCCTAACAGAGACATGGAGCTAAGGACAATTATGTAACCATGAAACCTTCATTGATCTTTGTGTCAACCAGTGTTTCTAAACATTCAACAATTAAGTCTCTTGATGTTTAGCCATCACTCAAAATAATTGTGACTAAGCTGTGGTTAAGGACTAAGCCTCATTGTAACCCAGGAAGAGAGGATGAAGGACTGTAATAATAGGTAGTGGTCCATTTCCTCTATCGGTAATGTCCTGAAATCTGCAGTTAATGGGACATTTGGTTATTTTTCTCATCCGTATGTGCTAGTCTTCTCTTACGGTACAACCATGCAATTAAAAGGCCATGAAGAGATGCTAAACTGCATTTTCTCTTACTTGCAAATGCCTCTCAATTTAATTCTATTGTCTGCAAGGTAGAAGAGATGCAAAAGTTTCAGATATTAATATTAATGATTCAGCTACGCTTTCATGTAACAAGGAAACTTAAATAATTTTCCTTAGATAAATGATGTTACTTGAACTACTCGATCATTTAGTCTGTTGTATTTAGTCTTAAAAAGCCGCCGTAATTGAAAATGGAAATGGAACAATCAGTACCACTTAACATTTAAAAATAAGACACAGTGTGTGATGGGTTTACTTTTTTTTTTTTTTCAAAAATAACAACAAAAATTGCTCACATTTTTCTCCTCTGGAATGAACTAATGTTAAAATGCATCAGAAGATCAGAATTCGCTGTGGCAAGCTCTCAGGAATAAAACTCCATTGACGGGCGTGAAGCACACACAGAAGCAAGGGTGCCATCAACAATACGGTGGGTAGGACAACCCGAGAAATGATACAGCCTTCGAAAGAAACCAAGTCAGCTGTCTTATGGAATAACTTACTTTGATTTGTAAGTAATTACGAACGTTCAAGGTAGGTTAGTTGGATATAATTGTAACTATCAGTTTGGTGGTTAAAAGTTGTCTTTTTATATATAGCATGGTATTTACTGTTTATCATTGATTTTGAAGTCTATTTTCTTTGATTTCTTATTAAACGTCTTACTCAGTCAGGGTTTTGTGCTTAGGAAAATGTGTATTTAGAATGATTACCTAATTTTACTACTTTCATCTATTAGTTTTAATAATTAGTTTACATTAACTACTTTGTCAGCTTTATATGATTTTTTACTTATTGCTCTGAATTAGTACACAAGTATGTCCTATTTTCTCACTTTTATTCTTGGCATTTTTGTTTTAGTACACTGAATTTGACAGCAAAAGACACTTTTATAAACTAAGATTTTCCATAGTATCTACCTATTCAACAGTCATAGGTCTATAATTACAGACATTTAAGTCCTTCCCTGGATCTTTTGCTAGTTTCCTGAATTGTCTCTTGGTTAAATGAACTTTATCCTTTATTAAATTCCTCTGTGAAGACTCCTGGGGAGTCTTAATATTTGAAGAACAGCTTATTGGCTATGCCCCCTCTCCCAACCTTCCTTTACTTTCGGAAAACATTGCACTAACTTCTTCCTTTGACTGCTGCTGACAAGAAGTCAGATGTCAGCCTGATTTTTTTCCCCTTGTAAACAACATTTGATTCTGCCTAGAAACCCAGAGGGATTTTGTTTCTAACTTTTAAAATTCAATAATTTTACTGAAAAATATCTCACAGTTGACTGTTCTGGATTGATTATTTTTGCGGGGGGGGGGGCGATAAATGATAGATCCACTCAATATATAGAGCCAAAATTTTTATTTTCATGGAGTTTTTCTCAGTAGATTCCTTTAACTGGGATGTGGTTATTGGAGGACAGGGTTGGGGGTGGACACCTCTACTCTGCATTTTATATGTTGTGCTGTATCACCAGTTCAAAAAATGAGTAAAATAATTAGCTGAGAACTTAGTTCCTACTTAGAAGCAGTGTAGCATATATTATGCAATATTTGTTATTCAATAATAGAACTATTTTAGAATAGTAAACACATCGGAACATTGAGCAGATGTTACAGAATGTAGTTTAGTGAATGTGCATACTGTTTTTCCAATAAGACTAATAGATCAATGCTGTCTTTCTGAATACTTCATGGATTGATTGCCTTACTCCCAAGGAAACTCATGCATTTGATAATATGATTTCCTTTCAACTCACATGTATGAAACTGTGCCCTCATCATTATATCTCCATCCTCTCTGTCAACAGTTATAATATAAAAGGCTATTATGAATTATTAATGCATAGTTAAGTGCAATATAAAATATTATTCCTTAAAGAGAATTTAAAATAACATGAGTCAAATTTTTGATCTGTTCAAACTAAGTGACAGGGCTTTATAACATATGTTTTAGAATGTGTATATATATATATATATATATATATATATTATATATATTATATATGCTAGTTTTTAAAAGCCATATGATATGGAATTATTGAGTGATAAGCTGAAAAGTTGAGATTCTAGGACTCTTGGCTTGGATATTGAATTACATAATCCTGCGCATGAAGATGGAAGCAGACCTCACCAAATGAGAAAGCCACTAGAGTTTGAGAGCCTGGGTGTGAGATCAGCAGTGCATTAACCTGTGTTGTCTTCAGGAAACATGTCCCATTGGAAAAGGTACCCACAGTTAGAGAATGAAAGGAAGAAAAAGCTAGGTGAATGGGGGCCAAAAACTATGGGCATAGCTTTTCTGATTTCTGATCAAGGAGATTTCAAATGAAAATTGGTCAGAATACATAAAGAAGACCATTCATGTTCAAAAAGGGAATGCTTCATTGAGAAGTACTAAACATTAAGAAAGCAAAATACTGCTGGAGAGATGGCTGTGATTCAGAGAACTTGTTATTCTTTCAAAAGACTTGGATTCAGTTCCTAGCACACACGTGCTAGGTGGCTCACAACCATACACAACTCCAATTCTAGGAATCCAATGCCCTCTCCCTGCCTCCATGAGTGACAGGAATGAATATGTACACACACACACACACACACACACACACACACACA
>CABHPR010129365.1:27786-46086 GCA_902168415.1 Peromyscus melanophrys
CACACACACACACACACACACACACACACACACACACACACACACACTGAGTGAGAGAAAGAGAGTAGGGGGAGAGGGGAGAGAATTGTAGGTCAGTTTTTCTGAGGAACATAGATGCAAAACTTCTCAACAAATTCCTTGCAAATCAAATTGAAAAACATATACTAAATAGGAAAAAACCAAAAATATTTGCACTAAGTATTGAACAAGTATGACCGCTCTCTTCTCTCTTGTTCAAGATAGTGTTTTATATCATAACAAAAACAATAAAACACAAAATAAAAAAAGAGAAACAAAAAAGAGAGAAGAGTCTAATTATCCCTACTTGCAGACAGTGTGATCATTTTCTTAAAAGACCCTGTAGACTCTATTAGAAAACTCTTACATCTGATAAAATAGTTTTAGCAAAGTAACAGGATACAAACATCAACATATAAAAATTAATATTTCTATGTACCAGAAATAACTCTGGCAAGAAAGAAATCAGAGGAAAATAAACCTCATTCTCAAAAGATAGGAAAATCGAGTTGGGGATTTAGCTCAGTGGTAGAGTGCTTGCCTAGCAAGCACAAGGCCCTGGGTTCGATCCTCAGCTCAAAAAAAAAAAGATAGGAAAATCTGGAAATAGTTATCTAAGGTGGTGAAAAATCTATACAACTCTTGTGCCACAGAAGGAAGCTAAGCATATAAGACATTGAGAAGACCTGCTGTGCTCATGGGTTAGCAAAATTAATATCACAACAATAGTACATTACAAAAAGTGATTTACAGATTCAATACAGTAAATATTATATTGATTGATGATTGATAAATTGGTTTGTGTGTGTGTTGGTGGCCATGGGCATGCCATGGAATATACATGTGGAGATCAGATTAGTTGTCTTCTTCTACCATGTGAGTCCTGATGATAGCGTCAGGTGTTGCACAAATTTCTAATGGTCTTTTAATAAAAAATCCAGAGCCAGATATTGAGGTAAATGATGAAAGATCAGAGAGACAAAGGAACAAGCCATTGCCATGTCTCACTTCGTCAGTTCCACGAATCCTCTGACTGAATGTCTCTGGGTCCTCAGTTGAAAAAGCTCTCTTGCCGAAAGGCCTCTAGCCAAAAGGGCTTTTTCAGCCAAAAAGAGTTCAGTCAAAAAGGGCTTCTGATAAAAAGGCCTCAGCTGAAAAGCCTTTAGTTCCTGTCTCCTCACACTTTATATACCTTCCTCCACTCCATATCACTTTTTTTCCTGGTGCTGGGATTAAAGGCATATGATTCCCAAATACTGGGATTGAATGTGTGTGCCACCACTGTCTGGCTCTGTTTCTCTCCTAGACTGAATCAATCTCATGTAGTCCAGGGTGGCTTTGAACTCAGATGGCTCTCTGCCTCCCAAATGCTAGGATTAAAGATGTATGCCACCACTGCCTAACATCTGTGTTGTTTAATCTAATGGCTTGTTCTGTTCTCTGATTTTCAGGCAAATTTTATTAGAGTACCTATTCCTACTGAGGATTATCACTAGTCCACAGTTAAACAGTTGGAAAGAAAACCCTAAAATTACTGAAATAACTCAAGTACCCGAAGTTATCGGGAATAGAAAGAGTAAGCTGGAAGTGCTACAACACCTGATCTCAAATTATACCAGAGTCACGGCAACAAAACTCATGATGCTGGCACTGATGCAAAAATAGAAACCAATGAAATGGAGGAGACAACCCAGACGTAAAATCACACACACACACACACACACACACACACACACACACACACACACGTGTGTACACACATACACATGCATACACTACAAACACACAAGCTTATACATAAAAAGAAAGTAGATCACAAACAGTCAACCCAATTCCCATGGCTGACAAGTAAGAGCTTCAAGGTTTAGAACACTGGGCCCATATTTCATTGATCTGCCTAGCTCCTACAGTGGACAGGTAAGTGTCCCCAAATCCTGGCTACTTGACCCACACTTTCTCCTTTCCACCCAGATCCTGTGCTTGCACTTCTGTAGTTGCCATAGTACCTTGCACTGATAGGTAAGCAGTTCCCACACCATCAACTTCAGGCCTATACTCCTACTCAGCAAACTATCTCCAATTATACAAACCCTAGTGCGGAAACAGAAGCCACATGAAGGTCCAAGACAAAATGGATCCTCCAAAAATTACTAACTTCTTAGTAGTAGACCACAATGTGAATGACCTCAAAGAACTTTCAGGTGAGGAGTTCTAAAGAAGGATATAGTTATGTTCAAATAACCCAAAGAAGATAAAACAAGTGGAAGAATGAAATAAAGGAGTCATTACAAGATATGAAAACGGAATTCACCAAAGACATGAAATGATTGAAGAAAAGTCAAACTGAAATGATTCTGAAAATGAAAAACTCAGTAAGCCAAATTTTAAAAAATTCAGTGCAAAGTGTCACCAACAGAATGGATTGTGTAGAAAGCAGAGCCTTGGGACTAGAAGACAAAGTAGAAGAACTGCATCATTCAGCAAATATTGATGAGAAATTAAAATATATATATATATATATATATACATGATCAGGAAGTGATAGAACTTTGGGACACCATGAAAAGACCTAACCTTTGGATTATGGGCTTAAGAACAAGGAGAAGAATATAAACAATTGAATATGTTTTCAATAAAATCATAGAAGAAAATTCTCTATATCTGGGAAAAGAGATGTCCATCCTGGTATAAGAGTTCTGTAGAACACCAAATGCACAGGGCCATAACAGAAACTCCCAAGAGCATATTATAGTTAAAAATTAAAAACACAGAATAAACAAAGGGTATTGAAAGCCACAAGAGAAAAAGACCAAGACAGTTATAGAGGGAGACCTTGTGCTGTGTTATTTTTACAGAGATGTTCAAAGCAAGAAGAGCCTACAAAGAAAGATTCTAAGCTCTGAAAGACAACAGATGCTTACCCAGAAAAACTATCTATTCAAATTAAGGAGAAATAAAACCTTTTGTGATAAAATGAGATTAAAGGGATTTATAGCAATCATGCCAACTTTGCAGAGGATATAGGAAGGATCAAGAGAGTCTGAAGAGAAGGACAAACAAATCCAAGAAGTCACAGGGAATAAATAACAATAGTGGGACAGTTGATCAAATGGTCTACAAAAACAGAAAATCAACAAAATGTCAGGAACTAACACACACATTTCAACAATAACTCTAGTGTCAGTGATCTCAATTCCCCAATTAGGAGATACAGATGAACAGACTGGATCAGAAAGCAGGATCTATCTTTTTGCTGTTTCCAAGAAACACTCTTTACTGTCATTGAGAGAAAAAATATAAGGGCTAAAGGATGGAAAAGGCATACCAAATAAATTGATCTAGGAAACAAACAGATGTAGCTTGTCTAATATCTTGCAAAATACACTTCAAACCAAAACTATTCAGAATAAATTGGGAAGGCCATTTTATATTCATTAAAGAAAAGGGAGATATTACAATTCTAAACATTTATTCACCAATCACAAAGGCATACAATTTCAGAAAATAAATACTATTAGATCTAAAGGCACAGATTGACCCCAACATAGTGATAGTGGGTGACTTCAGTACTCCACCTTCATCAACAGACAAGTCATACAAACAATAACTAAAACTTTGGAGCTAAACCCATCACAAGTCAAATCCAAACACTAAATAATATAGTTTCTTCTTAGAATCCCATGGAAATTTCTATAAACTTAACAATATACTAAGACACAAAACAAATCTCAATAAGGGAATATTAAAATAACAGCCTGTATTCTATATGGCCAGTACAGAACATAATTAGATATCAAGAACAATAAAAGCTACAGAACACAATTAAACTCATGGAGATTAAATAGCACAGTATTAAATGATACTTGGGTCTCTGAAGACATCAAGAAGGATTTTTTTAATTCCTAGAATTGAAAGAAAATGAAAATACAATATACCCAAATCTAAGGACACAAAGAAGACAGCTCTAAGAGGAAGGTTTACTGCACTTGTAGCCTATTCCAAAGCTTCTGAGGGATCTCTAATTAATAACTAATGATATGTCTGAAAGCCTTGGAAAAACAAGAAGAAACAATATCTTAAAAACTATAGCTAGAAAGAGATAGAAAATAACCAAATTTGGGGCTGAGATTAATGAAATAGTAAGCAACAAACATAGCACAATATAGATAACCAATAATTGAAGAGTTAGTTCTTTGAAAAGGTAAACAAAACTGACAAAAGCCACAGTTAAATTAACAAGAATAAATCAAGAGTAATCCCAATTAATAAAAGTAGAAATAACTCAAATATCTATCCTTAAGAGACTACCACAGCTCCAGCAAAGCCTTCACTATCCAGTGATTATTTAAGCTGGTGACTGAGGGTAGTGGAAATCCCACTGCAAACCAGTTCTTTAAAGTATAAGACTCCTCTGATGAATGGTTTTCATCTTTAAAGGGTCATTCTTTGGACTGTGTACAGTGAGACATTCCTCACATGCTCCATCTTTCTCCTCTAATATTATAAGAACCAGAGGGACTTCTCACTCTGTTCTGTTACCATTTTTCTCGTGTCCTATAATGTCCATAGTAAGATAGTAAGTGTCCTATGTACTTGATCCAATCTTGAAAACTGCTTATTGGATCATAATTTTTAACATAACTGCATGCTAACAACTAACCAAATATATCACCAATGATCTTGACCTGTGTGTCCAGTTCAACATTCCTGGCATGAATTTCTTCAAACTAGAGTCTTCATTTTTCCTCAGAACAAACAGTAGGTAAAAGAAAAATAATTCTTTGGATATAACTTGTTTTTTAACTCTGATTTTGTCATTTACTAGATTCATTGACATTGAAAATTTTACTTTATGCTGTTGAATTCAAATATTTTCACATAGATGAACATAAGAATATCTGTCTCTTTTGGTTGTCTTGGAGATGAATAATAAATGAAGAGTGATACACCAGTTAAATTTATGCATGCTTGCTTACCTTTTCTGCTCCTGTACTTCAGTTGGGATGAATTTCAAAGGAAGCTGCTTTAGCAAACATGAATCTCTGTGTCAGAACTCTCAACAGTAATGGAACATTATTTCAAAGCTCTGAAATGAAGAGGCAGCCTGGTGAATAGTCCCCAGTTCAGAGATTTCTGTGCATTAATGTTTATTCTTCAAAGTTAAAAGGAAATTTTGCAGGGGAGACTGTGTACACCAAGAAATGACACATATGATATGCATCCAGTCAGGATGAGTCAACCATCCAGTGACAATGTCATGCTGTGAAAGTCACCTGGCCTTTGGCAGACTTTCTCTAAGCCACACTGAATAAACATACTTCAGGGGCTGACAGAATTCTATTTGTGACATTAATGCTATGTGCTTTTGGGTTTGTAACATAAAACCTATTTTAAGAATGGCATCACTGTGTCTTTATCTCTACATATCTCCTCTTTAACAAATCTAGGATGTGGTAACAGGTTGTGGGTAGCCACCATTACTCTTCCTTCCTTAAGAAAACAATGTATTGTTCTTGCTTTTGTTTCAGACAAGTTTGAGCGGCTGTCTCAAAACAGGACACCTTCATATCTGTTTTGATGAATTCAGCAAAACCCTTTAAAAGATTTCCAAGCACTTAAGAATCACTGAGCTGTCCAGTTTACTATGGCAGTAAGAGCAGTTTCTTGTCCCTTTTTGCCTTTGGCTTCTGGTTTGGCAATGAGGATTTATCTGGTTAATGTCATCTAAACTATACTTTGAAAAATGTGTAGTGATAAAGTAACTTAAAGCCTGATCATGACACAGTGTCTGCAAATACTCAGTGACGAGAAAGTGCAGAGTTTATTTAATGAGTAAAAGGGAGTTTTTAATTGCAATGTGAATGAAGAACTGACAGTGATAAAGCAGGAGAAGCTATGATGGAGCTGGTCTGGCAGAGCCTTTCCTAAATACAGGATTTTTTGGAAAGGAACACTAACACGGCTCATCATAACTGATTCATACAAATTCCAATGTGTTGAATGAACTCCTAAACCAAGGGCATGGACAACAGAATGATAACCAGGAGAGAAGAGCCAGATGAATAATACAGCTATTATACAAGAATTTCTGGAAATGACTACAGATGACCAATAAGAAGTTTATGCCAGGAATGTTGAACTGGACACACAGTTCAAGATCATTGGAGATATATTTGGTTAGTTGTGAGCATGCAGTTATGTTAAAAATTATGATCCAATAAGCAGTTCTCAAGATTGGATCAAGTACATAAGACACTTACTATCTTACTATGGACATTTTCTACCACAAGAAAAATGATAACAGAGCAGAGTGAGAAGTCCCTCAGAACACGAGGTAAGTCTGGTTCTTATAATATTAGAGGAGAAAGACGGAGCACGTGAGGAATGTCTCACTGTACACAGTCCAAAGAATGACCCTTTAAAGATGAAAACCACTCATCAGAGGAGTCTTATACTTTAAAGAACTGGTTTGCAGTGGGATTTCCACTACCCTCAGTCACCAGCTTAAATAATCACTGGGTAGTGCAGGCTTTGCTGGAGCTGTGGTAGTCTCTTAAGGATAGATATTTGAGTTGCAAATTTTTATGGCTCCTACAGTAACTAAAGTTATATGTGTCTAAGACAGAAGGCAAATCAGTTAAGAAAAACTATGAGAGATCAGGAGAAATTTGGCCAGGATTTAAGAGTGAGGAGATTCAAGAAGAAAACTACAGTCAAACATATTAGATGCTACAGAGATTATCAATTGGATAAAAATGTGACATAAATTATTGAATTTGAGACTTGATAGCTTACTGATGGTCTCTGAAATAGTAAACTGAGCAGAGCAGTGTGACTATTGCAGGTCATGAAGTCTTTTAAAGGAATATATGTGAAACAGCAGTGATATGAATACTAGCTTAAAAGGTACCAGAGAAAGGAATAAGTTCATCATCAGAATAGGAGCAGACCTCTGCATTCCTGTTGAAGAAGAGAAATAAATTAGTGAGGGAGACATTAATAATGGAGCAAGATCTGGAAGAGATGTTTGGAACTAAAACAAGAGTGGTTGAGTGTAGTGGGTGCAGACCAGTGTTAATATGCATAATGATGAAGTATGGAGGAGGAAATTTGAATAAATTAATCACCTACAGCATTAATTTTGTTTGGATATAAAAGTAAAAGCTGAGTGGGAGTGTTAAAACATAAATTAGTTACCTTGGCAAAGGGAAACACATCTGAGCACAGATAAAAGGACTGCCAACAGTATTAAGGACTGAATCAAGGTTGGAGATGTTCTGTGAATAAGTCGAAGCAGTACAGTTATGTAATTTTCCTGTAGTCGTGTTTGGCAGCTTAGTGGTTTCTGTTGAGCAAGCAGATGGTTGGATTAATCATAGGTTAGGGACTGAGACCCAGATTAGCTGGAAGGAGAGAAGTTAAGATATTGAAGCATCCAGGCAAGCATTCAGTGAATTGGTAATCTCATCAAGGTAGACAGAGAAGAGATGGGGCTATTAATTAGGGAGATGAAAGTAAAACCCATGAATGAAACACAAGGGTGGATGGGATGGATGGACTTTGTACTTGAAGATCAGATGTGTAAATGCATTTTTGAGGATAAACAGTGGACAAAGATTTACTATAGTCTAATGTCAGTTCCTGTGTATTAGGCTGAATGGAACCATGGACTCTGTTATAAGTTTTCGCTAGGCCAAGATTTATGTCTATGGTTTATATAAATACACCTTTACTAATATGACAAATATTGAAAGAACAAATATTAAAAATAAAATTTTATGTCAGATGTTTATGAAGCAAAAGAAAGCTGTCCTTCCCTGGTATCCTTTCTCATAGTAAATGACACTATTTTTCCTGGTGTCTAACCCAAAATGATGGACCTCATCCTGAGTTGTCTTCCTTCTCCTCAAACCATATTCTTAACCTTGGGCAGAATTTTTAGTTCTGTCTTGAGCTATATCTCATATTTTCCATGACTTGTTAGTTTCATACTAGCCCACATCCCAGTGCCCACTACCTGGGTCACATGATAGTAACCTTCCAGAGATCTCTGCATTTCACACTTTCTTCCTAGCCACCAATTCCAAATCTCCCCAGATCAGCCAGAGCTGTATTACATTAGCCAGGCCACAGCAATTACCTGCTCAAAAGACCTCCTACACTCTCCATGGTGACTACAGTTTGTTCTGGCCTTTATGACTTATTTCTTTGTCATATTTTCCATCTAATTTCCTAACCCTTTCATCTCATTTATTGTGCTTCAGTTTCATATGTCTCCATGATACTTCATGAAAACTTTTAATGTAATGGTGTTTATAAGCTTAAATGGTAAAAATTTAGATGTTATGTCACATAAAAAGTGCTATTAAATTTCCCTCAAGAGTCAGACTAACAAAACCCCAGTGCTGGGGCATGCAAAACCTCCTCTTGACCTGTTGGTCAGGGGTCCAAGAGACTCTGAAAACAGTATAGGCTATTGCTGTTGCCATTGGTTTCCTCTTAGAAAATGAAGGCAAAACTTTATTGCTGAAGACGCCATATACTTCAGACATAGAACTTGGAGGAATCCTGCTGGAACTGACCTGGAACCCTCCTTAATGAGGACTAGGTCTCATTGAAGGGGACTGGTGATCTACTAGAAGAAGCTATGCAAGCTGCTAAGGTAGAAAGGCTTGCATAGCTCCCTCCAATACTACCCAGGTATAATGTCTATGCACAACAGCAATGACCCAAATGGCAAGATATCCCTAAAGGTGCAAGACTGGCACTTCTATGAAGGAGGTAACCGACAGTCATGTAATGGGACTTAAGACCCATTCCTTAGGAAGAAATTAATTCCTGGGACTGCCAATGTAGTCCATCATTCTTGGTGAGGCCATGGAACTCCAAAAGAGAACCTAGTGCTGTGACTTTGCTAAAACAAGATACCTGTCTGACTGCATTTTAAAATACTTATATACACAGATAAATGTAGCTCTACCCCTCATCAAAGATGTTACTTTATCAGCGTGTAGAAACCAATACAGAAGGCCACAACTGATCGAAATGCAGAGAACAACTGAATGTGGAGTTCTCAGCTCTGACTGATACATCTACAACAACAACAACAAAAACCCTATACCTAAGGCTCAGAGAATGTCACGGCGGAGGGGCCATAAAGACTGTAAAAGGCAGAGGACTAGGACAAGAATTCTTTTGAGAAAGTTTTTTTTTTTCTATATGACAGAGAAGTTGTACCCAGGAGATCTCAACAATATGAATGCCTCAACAGGACCTAAAACATGATAGCGCCTGACATGCCAGTATGGATTGGGGGCGGTTCCCACAAGGCTTCAATTCTAGAAGAAGAAGTACTAAGAGCAAATAATGGCTGCTGAGAGAGGGAGCATCAATCTTCTTCAGGCACCAGTCCCCTGAAGTTAGCCATTCCCAAGAGGTCACCCTTAAACACATATGACACTAATGGACTCAGTATATATATGAAGGACATGAGAGGAGCTGGAGGGAGGAATGATCTAAAGTGCTTATCTATGAAATGCTCAAAAATAAGTTAATGCCACCTTTTGACCATTTTAATGTGGCTACTAGAAAACTAATTTGCATAATACAAGAAATAAATTTTACACTTTGTTCAAATATCTGCAGGACACAGTTGGTTCTTACTGCATGCTGTGACTGTCTCACTGCCTCTTCACGCATCGAGAGGTGGGCTGGGCATTTGGGGTCGGCGGTCAGGAAAGAGGTCTCGATGTGAAGCGGAGCAGAGCAGAGAGCAGGGGGAAGATGAGATGACCGTTGTCCCCCATACCAAGTACTTCTGTGGTATTATTTTTCAGTGTGGAGATGTTCCAAATGTAATGACCACTACCTTCTCATCACTGATGGATTCACATTCCTTTAAGTCACTACAATTTAGGAAAGGGGCTTCTGAGAAATATAGCTCTTACATAAAAGAGTTCAGCATGGTTTCTAAGGGAGAATGCCTTGAATTAGAGTTAAGGGTGGAAACTGACTGTGTCATGTAAAAAGTTGTTTTGAACAGAAGTCATTCTGAAGAGGAGCAAATTTAAAAGAGACGTATTACCAAATATTAGAAACTCTTTGGGCAGAAGAGGGCATTGACTTCTAAGTTCTCTGGTTTCTCTTGCATAATGTTTATAGCAATATATCAGTGTTTTTACAGAAATTGGATCATTATTTTTTTGTGTATAAGCTGAAGTTTCCTAAATATCAGATCATGTGAGCTTTTAACTCTCAACTAAAATTGGAAGGCAGTGATACTCTAAGTTTCATTCAGCAGTACTCATTCATTCCCATCTACTACCTGACTGATCTTTGGCCTCTCATTCCAGATGCAGAAAGTCATCATTTCCTTTCATCAGCCAATGGATGTATTCTCACAGCTGATGAGTGCATTTGCACAAATACCTGCTTTTTGACTCAGTACACAGTTCAGTGTATGAACATTTTATTTATTAAAAAAACAACTCCCTTTTTTTGCTTTTGATTTTAGAGACATAGCCTGGTTTTGTAACCCAGGCTGGTTTAGGAGTAAAAATCTCAAGTGCTGGGACACAAGAATGCATCTCCACACATCCTAAAACCTGCCATTCTGGCCCTTTATTATTTTTCTTCTACATTTTACTATTTTGTTAGCTTAACTGAGAAAGTTACTTCTAGATAGATTTCATTTAATCCATGATGACAAATCTAGACTTTCCTCTAAAGGCTAGCTCATTTCTAGGCATATAGCTGTTGAGGCCTAAAGATGTTTTTTTAAATGCTATTAAACACAAATATCATGATGCTCTTTGGAAACTGCAGAACTGTAGAAAATTAGAAGTGAGAGGGAATTTCATCCCCAGCTGATAAGTTTCCTTCCTTCACAAGTTAAAATGGGCAGCTTTGAAGTTGAAGGAATTGGTAGCACTTGTGCTCAAACTCAGTCTCAGGACCTATAACGTGATTTTAATTTTGAGTGAAGACAACATGGTAGGAAACACCATGCTCTAACACAGCATCCTTGTACTAGAAGACTGTAAGCATATCTGAACTGAGGAACTCGGGCTTTCTTGCTCTGTTGTTGGCTCAGAAGTAAAGAGCTGATATGAATGCTGTCATAGAGGAGAAGTCTAATCAGTAGATATTTTGGAGTGAAGTGAGGGTGACTTGCATCAGAAGGAGATACTAGGCAAAGGAAGGAAGGATGAATAGAAACATAGAAGAGCAAGCTATAGTGGAGAAGAGTGGCGCAAAGACGACCTTATATATGGAAGAACCTATGGGGGATTAAATTACAAAAGACAATACAACCGTGACTATGCACCATAGAAACTTTTCAGGAGTTTGATCTTTGTCCTGTAGAGAAAAGTGAAATATTTTAAGAATAATTAATTTGGTTAGTTTGTGTAATAGAAAGATTTTTTCTTGCTGTAGGGAATGAATTCAGGAAGGCAATCTTTATCTCTAGGAAACATATTAGGAGCTATCAAAATAATAGGAAAGAAAGGAATCAGTGATGAGGCTGGTGGGGAAGGGAAATTTGGCATGGCTTTCACGCATTACATTTCTGTCGCAAGCAAGACAGAGCCCATAGGCTGTTTTATGGAATGGTCTGTATCTTGGAGCCTAGCTGCTGATGTATTTGGTTCAAGATTTATCCCCAGACAGGATGCTCAAACATAGAGTTCAACATTCTTATAAGAAATTTGGGAGATATATCTTGGTAGGAAATAGAGGTCTTCAACACTAGTAGAAATGTTGAAATTTTTTAAGTGAAAATATAGTTAAAGTCATGGAATGGATAACAATTTTTTTTCTTTTCTTACTTTTTTCCACAATATATTTTGATTAATTCTTTCCCCTCTTCCAAATTCTCTCAGATCTTCCCCATCTTCTTACCACCCAACTTCATGTTCTTTCTCAGAACAAACACAGAAAAATGAAAATCAAAACAAATAAAAAAACAATACAAAAATACTTAAATGAAAATATGAAACAACCTCCCCCCCCCCCACACACAGGCACCCAAATGGAGTCAACTACTACAGGCAGGGCATGGGGCCTGACCTGGAATGTGGTTGATATACCCAGTGACATTCCATTGGAGAAAGCAAATTTTCCCGTTCCCAGCAGTTATCAATCACAAACAATTTCTTGAATAAGAACTTTGTATCCACTTCCTCTTCTTAGTTCTAGGATTTTTTGTCTGGTTTGAACCTGTGCAAGTTTTGTGTGTGCTGTCTCAGTTTTTGTGATTTTATATGCATACCAGTCCTGTGTGTACGAGAGATGCTGTTTCCTTGAAGTCATCCACTGCCTCCAGCTCTTACAATCTTTTACCTCCTCTTCAGAAAAGGTTTGATAAAGACATCCCTATTAGCACTGAGTGCTCCAAAGTCTCTCACTCTTTATACATTTTCCATTGTGGGCCTCTGCGTTAATAACAATTTACTGGAAGAAGAAGTTTCTCTGGTGATGGTTAAGTAATGCTCTGCTCTATGAGTACAACAATATGTCATTGGGAATCATTTTGTAGCTATATTCTGTGGGGGCCCACAGAGGCTCCCTATCAAGGCCTTACTCCAGGTCAGAAAGTCTGAGCTTGCTTTACCCATCAGGGCTGCATAATACGATGATTTGGCCAAAGGCGTGGTTACCAGGTGTTTTGAAGGGTCTACACTTGGTTATATGTTGTGCTTTGATCTTGAAAGGGGGAAGTCTTTTGCCTCTCCCCTTGCTAGTGTATGAAAAGCCCATTAGAAATAAACTCGTGGCTTCTGGGTAATTGACCCAGTGCCCTCCCAAAGCTATCCTGTATCTCTGTCTTTTTCTTCATCTATATTTCTCTCTAGCATTTCTCAATTCCTCACTCTCCTCTTCAAGGAAACCTTCGATAGGTCGGGGGTGAACTCCAACACTGAACTCTGACAATAAAATAAAATAAAACAAAATAAAAGTGGTAGGTTTTCTCCTAAGAACAAAGACTTATCCAGTCTCCAGTTCCTGGGCACTTTAATGTCAAATACGGCTTCCATCTCATTAGTTACTCTCATTATACTTGTGGCACTATTTCACCAGTATATCTTGCAGGCAGGTCACTGCTGTAGGTCACAGAATTTCTAGCTGGATGGTATTGATGATTACTTTTTTCCTCCAGCAGCCTTCAGAATACCTTTGAGCACCATGCAAGATAATCAGTAGGGATAAAGCTTGACTTCTCCAAGCTCAGTAACAATGTTTTCTTCAGCAACAATGTCTTACTATCAGGTTTTGGAGAGAAGCCACTATCCACAGAAATAGCCTGTGGTGTTGAGAAGGGTCTATAGGACCCCTTATTCAATAAGTCGACAAGATGTAACCCAATTACAGCATAGGAAGCTTTATTTGGTGGTATAAAATGTCTAGTTGGGGCATCGTTTCCCCCATTATATGGCGACTCCATTTTAATTCCTTTCTTATGTGTATATATTTTAGGAAGCTTCTACAGTAGTAGGTTTCCATGTAGCTTCTCAGATGGCCTATAGTGTTAGTTGTCTCTCCCCACATTTCTTCCTTTACTTTGTCTTCCCATTCCCCTCCCCATTAAATCCTCCTATTTTATTCTCCTTTACTTCTCTAGTACTATATTCTGCTTCCCCTTCCTTGGAAGACCCACTCTTCCCCGCTGGTCTTTTAATAGGTGCTAAACTTCTGTGGTTATTCTGATTGAAGTACACACGGCAAAAACTTAAAAGCTAACATCCACGGGTAAGAGAAAACATGAAATATTTGTCATTTTCTGTCTGTGTTACCCCATAGAAGATGATTGTTTCTAGATCCATAAATGAATAAATTGTTAAAGGAGAGTATAAAAGCAAGAAAGTGATTGATCCATTATTTACTTTTAAAATATCAGCAATCACTTATATGGTAGAGGAAGAAAGTACAGATAAGGATTTTTTTTTTATGCTACCCAATTAGATCCTTATCAAGTGTAACTTTATGGTATCCTAGGTCAGGGGTTCACATAAATGTAGAGTATGAGAATGACATTGCAATAATCCCTGTGTAATGTTAATTGCATCTTCACTACACATAATGAAATGCTAATTATTTAAAGTAGTTTCTGTCAGAAAAGCATCTTTCTGACACAATATGATAATTGGTTTCATTCAAATAATAATCTCCACAAAGCTATAATCCTCGAAATTATTGCAGCACTGTCAGGGCCAAACCAACATCATGGCTATGTATACCTAGCACTCCTGTTTCTTCTCATATTGTTTAATTTTGGTAGTCATTTATTCTGTAATCATTTAAAGTAACAAAATGATATTGTGCTCCATGGAAAAAAAAACAGTCCATGAATGATATATATAAATAATAGAATGTTGGCCATAAAAATTATTGTTTGACCAGTTTGAAGGTATGATATTTTGACTGTTTTAAAAAGCCATATGTGTTGTGCATGTATATTGTGTATACATGTGGAGGCAGCATCATGTGTATACATGAGGAAACAATGCCCCAACTACACATTTTATGCCACAAAATACAGCTTCCTATGCTGGGACTAGATTACATCTTGTCGATTTATGGAACAAGGGGTCCTATAGACCCTTCTCAAAAAATTCCCTTGATTTTTCTGTACTTCAAAATAATTTTTTGGGAAGGTGTCTCTGACTGAGCCTTCATTGATTTGAATAGGCTAGCTAGTCAATGAGCTTCAGGGACCTGCTTATCTCTGCCTCTTTCACAAGTATGGGGGTGGGGATGTTGCAGAGATATGATGGGCATGTCTGACTTTCTATGTGAGTTCTGAGGATTTGAACTTGGGTCTTCATGCTGCACTTTGCCAAGTGAACCATATTCCCAGTCCCTATATACCACCATTACCATGATTTTCATTTTAATACTACCCAAATAGGCTCATGTAAACAAGAAAAAGAAGAATGTGTTTGAAGGTTATCCTAAATCAGAATGAAATCAATTCATTTTTCAAATGATTTGAGTTACATTCATGTTTACAACTGGTTAATCACATGTCAGTGTAAAGCAAAGCTACATTAGAAATATAACATTTAACGGAGAAATGGATGAGATCTACATGAACAGTCTGGACGTGAGTGGGGGTAATGAGGGTCAAGGGTCGAGGGAAAGAGAACTTGGGGGAGCGGGAGATCCCAACTGGATCAATAACAGAGAGGGAACACAAGGAATGTTCATGGTAAATGAAGACCACATGAGAATAGGAAGAAGCAAAGTGCTAGAGAGGCCCACAGAAACCCACAAAGATGCCCCCACAATAGACTGCTGGCAATAGTCGAGAAATAGCCCGAACTGACCTCCTCTGGTGATAGGATGGCCAAACACCCTAATTGTCGTGCTAGAAACCCCATCCAATGACTGAGGGAACTGGATGCAGATATCCAAGGTCAGGCCCCGGGTGGAGCTCCGGGAGTCCAATTGGCGAGAAGGAGGAGGGTTTATGTGAGCAAGAGTTGTTGGGACCAGGGATGGATGGAATACAGGGATGAGTGGCCAAACGAATGGAAACACATGAACTGTGAACCAATGGCTGAGGGGCCCCCAACTGAATCAGGCCCTCTGAATGGGTGAGACAGTTGATTGGCTTGATCTGTTTGGGAGGCATCCAGGCAGTTGGACCAGGTCCTGTGCTCAGTGCATGAATTGGCTATTTGAAACCTGGGGCTTAGCAGAGACGCTTGGCTCAGCCTGGGAGGAGGGCACTAGACCTGCCTGGACAGAGTCCACCAGGTTGATCTCAATCCTCGGGTGATTTTGCCCTGGAGGAGATGGAAATGGGAGGTGGGCTGGGGGGAGGGGGGAGGGGCGGGAAGGGGGAGAACGGGGGAATCTATGGCTGATATGTAAAATTGAATTATATTGTAAAATAAGATAAAATAAATTTAAAAAAAGAAACAAAAAAAAAGAAATATAACATTTAAATGAATTTAGTCACCAAAATGCCACAGGATCACTTTAGCTTCCTCATAAACACATTACTTAAAATTTGACTATGGCCTGAAATCTTGCACATTTTTCTGCATTCCTGAAAAAGATAAAAAGAAAACATGTAGAATTTGATTTTAGTGGTTGCTAGGAAATAGCATTCAATCAAAGATGCTTTGACATATTTTCAAGTCAAGATACAACTGAAGCTAAAATTACTCCAAAAGCTATTTTAAGTAATAAATAAACCTTAAATTATTATCCATAAATGACTAATTTTAATATCCTAAATGATACCTAAAAAAGAATGTGCTCAGTATTTTAAGCTAATTAAAATATGCTTATAAATCCTTCACAGATTTTAATAAAATATCAACATTAGAAGCATAACTGAGAGTCTGAAAAGATTGTTTAGAAAGAACTATATCATCATTCACAACATAAACATACAGGAAAATGTATTATTTTTATTATCTCAGAAATCAAGAAATGATTGGCAGTTTTTTCTTTCTCTCTTTTCTTTTTTTTTTTTAATCAGAACAGAATCTTTCAGAACTAGAAATGAATACCACTCTCCACACACAAACTCTCACAGCATAAAAGTATCCATGGAAACCCTTACCTGCTTGAAGTTCTAATATGCATATACAAGGTTATTTTCTTTTACATTTTATTCCAAGAAAAACCATGAAGAGACTGAAAGTATTGAACTGCTGGAAACATCTGAGGCATTTGAGGCCTTACATAAGAATTTTCAACACAAAGCCATTATATTTTCATAGTTTCTATTTGGTGCAAGACCAAATGATTGTATAGAATATGCCCATTAATAGTTATAACAAGAATTCTTAAATGTTCTATTGTACCTATGTGAATAATTTTATTAATTTGTTTAGATGTTATAGTGGGTGTACATGTAAGATAAGATAATTAACATTTTATATTTTTTCAGTCCAACAAAATATCTATAATAAAGGAAACAAAATTCCTCTTAAAGCTTCCTAAAAATGAATTACCCTGGATAAACTGTGAAACAAAAGGCAAAAGATAGAGGAATTAAAAACTCCAGCAAAGTCAAGGGCTCTGTGACAGTTAATATTCGCTGTGAACTTAATTAGAAATTAAGTCATCATGGAAATACATCTCTACATTTCCAGAAAGGTTTACCTGAGAAGGGTAGACCCATCATGAATGTGGGCTCCACCATCCTATAGGTTGAATTCCTGTGCTGCATACATAGTAGAAAGCAAGTTGAGTGCTGGCATTGCTCTCTCTCCCTCCTTTCCTCTCTCTCTCTCTCTCTCTCTCTCTCTCTCTCTCTCTCTCTCTCTCCATCCTTACTTCATAAACAATGTGTCCAGCTGATTTTTGTTAGGGTCCTAGAGAAGTCCAATAAAAGACCACCATCCATGTCTGCAATCAACAAGAGCATTTATTATTCCAGCATGCTGGGGTCTGCCATCCCACTCAAAGACAAGATGGCGAAGACCCCAAGAGGGAAGTGAAGGCTCCTTTCAAGCCTAACTAAGGGGAGTGTCCAAAGAAGTTAGCTCATCTTAGATATGATTGGCTTATGTGAGTGGCAATCATGTTAGTAACTTCTAATTGGCCAGGTCTAGTCAAGGGCTGGTCACGGCTACAGCTTTTCTTATTTGGGCAGGCTTGGACAAGTCCCAGGCTTTGTCCTTATTTGGTTATCATCTTGAGATGTTTTTGGCTCAGGCCTGGACTGCATGTACCAGGCTTCTTCATCTTTGCTGTTGGGGGTGTTGGACATTGATTGTCCTTTGTTTATGGCTCTTCCTCAGAATCTGCTTGCTCAGTTCCCAAAAGCAAGGACCAAGGCCTAGTTCTTAACTGAGTTATTAGGGCAGAGTGTCATGATATTTGCCTGGCCTTCTCAATTTCCTATCCTGTTGTCATGTCTTCTCCAAAAAGAGGGACTGTAGCCCCTTGAGCTTTCAATTAAAACAAGGCAGGAAACTGCTCCTTGTCTAATGTTTGATCACAAGAAGAAGAGTGACTAACACAGAAAATTGGTATCCACAGGTGTAGCTGTTGCTGTGGTAAACCTGGCTTGGTGGCTCATAGCCATTTGGAATGGGTTGGCAGGAAGAATATGGAAGCATTTGAAGTTGTGGACTTTAAAAAGCCCTAAAGCACTATAAACAGAGTATAAAATAAGCCATTCTGGTAGGAGTCTGGAAAGTCAGCTGATGAAGTTTCAGAGGGGATCAAGTACTTTGCTGGGAATACATTTAGAAGCTATTCATAACATATTCTTTTAAAGAGTATGTTGTGTACTAAGGACCTCAGTGAAACTGAATT
>CABHPR010129366.1:0-14028 GCA_902168415.1 Peromyscus melanophrys
TTTTTTTGTAAACTTGACATGAACTAGAGTCAGGTGAGAAGAGGGAACCTCAATTGAGAAAATGCTTCCATCAAACTGGCCTATAGGTGAGCCTGTGGGTCATTTTCTTCATTAATGATTGTGGGAAAGTACATAAAAAGCAAACTGAGCAAGATAAGAGGAGCAATTCAGTAAGCAGCACTCCTCCATGGCCTTTGAGTCAGCTCCTGCCTCCAGGTTCCTGCCTTGAGTTCCTGCCTGGGCTTTCCTCAGTAGTGTTCTGTGTGTGCCAGTAAAAAGCCCTTTCCTCCCCAAGTTGCTTTTGAACAGAATGTTTTAACAAAGCAAGAGAAACCAAACTAAGACAGTATCAAAGAAAACAATGAGCTCAGAGATGAAATTTCTATGAACCAAATGTACAAAAAAAGTGTAAAAGCTTCTGAGTGTGTCTTAAGAGAGAATTTTCTCTCCAGCAGCCATCCAGTTGAAGTTACCAACATCCAAACCTCAAAGTCTTAGCATATGATTGGCTGACAAACAATCCCAGTTTCAAAAGGTGTCACTGGTTTAAATGGGGCACTGGTTGGAAATGGCTTAGAGTGGAGATGAGGGGAAGGACTATGATGAGATCAGGGGCATAAAACTACCAGGTTCTGATGGGTCTGTTTTCCCTGCAGAAGTGATCTCGAATGCATGCACACCTGCCCCACCCCTACCACTCACAGTACCACCCCTTCTTCCTTTAAGCTTGCATTTTCTATAGAACTGGCAATGACCTTCCCCGAAGGAGATGGCATACAAGGAAATGTGGATGTCACTCAGGGCCCAGCCTCTCTACCCATCCTTTGCCTCTGAAGCTATAACCAGATTGAAGACTCAACAGGCCCTTAGAGGTGAGGTGCATAGTGTGAATCATGAGGAGGTGTGCCACGTCCCTAGGGAACTTCTTGAATTTTCTAATTCATTCAAGCACAAGCATGGTGAGTATGTGTGGAAATGGAGTTTAAGGAGGTGGGATAATAGTGGAAGGAACATAAAAAACTAGATTGGGTGGGCTGGAGAGATGGATCAGCAGTTAAGAGCACTGGCTGCTCTTCCAAAGGTCTTGAGTTCAATTCCCAGCAACCACATGGTGGCTCACAACTATCAGTAATGGGATCTGAAGCTCTCTTTGGCATGCATGCAGACAGAGCACTCATAAAAATATAAATAAATAAATAAATAAATAAACAAACAAACATAAATAAATAAAATTAAAAAGAAACTAGATTGGGTTGAGTTTACTGGTATGGGCTCATTGAGCAGATTCTAGGTTTAATATTGTAGCTCACAGCATTTTCAAAGATGTTAACAATGTTTTATCTGGTTAGTTGAATGAAGTCAAAAGTGGCCTACCTGATAGCCCTTGGCTTAATGATGATGAAGGAATTCAAAGGCTCAGGTAAGTAGAAATGCTAGAGCAGATTTACCCTGTAAAACCTAATCCTCCACAATAGGAGGGTCTGGAGGATATGCAGGAATAGGTCTATGCCATTGTTCTTCTCTGTACACTAACCCTCACAGTGAAAGAGGTGGATCTCAAATGACATATGTTGTAGGTGGACATTTGTTTGCCACCTGCCAGTTTCCACATAATGGACAGGGAGACTTAATATTAATTATAAATGCCTGGCCAATAGCTCAGGCTTGTCTCTAGCTAACTCTTACATTTTAATTATTTATTATTTCCATATTTCTTATCTACGCTTTGCCGAGTGGCTCATAGCTTTATCTGTTCTCCAGCACATCTTGCGACCTCTGCACCTCCTGGCAACTCCTCTGACTCTGCCCTTTTTCTTCCCATCATTCTCAGTTTGGCTTTCCTACCTAACTTTATCCTGTTCAGCTATTGGCCAGTCAGCTTCTTTATTAAACCAATCACAGCAACAAATCTTCACAGTGTACAAAAGGATTGTTCCACAGCAATATGTCGAATTGGATACCAGGGCAGCTAGAGCCAAGTGGAAGGACCGAATCACCAAAGACAAGATAAACATCCTTACTATCATGGACACACAAGCACAGTAATGTTCATAATGATCTGACTCATGTAAGACCTTTGGCATGGGGCATAGCTCATGCTTTGGTTAGATAGTCAAGGACTTGGAAAGGGTATAATTAGAAAATTGGTGAGAAAGATGTTTGGAAAAGGAATATGTGGATAGATCTCTCCAAATGGGCAAAGGATATAAAGATATTTTCCCCACACAAGTGTTCATTAAAAAGTTACCTCATGGGGCTGGAGAGAGCCCCTGATGGTTAAGAGCACTGATTACTCCTCCAGGGGACCAATGTTTTATTTTCAACACTCATATGGTGGCTCACAACCATCTGTAACTCCAGTTCCAGGGGATCCAAAACCCTCTTCTGACATCTGCAGGTACTGTGCATGCACGTAGTACATAGGCATACATGGGAGCAAAACACTCGTGTGCATTAAATAAATATTTTGTTGTTGTTGTTGTTGTTTTTCAAGACAAAGTTTCTCTGTGTAGCCTTGTCTGCCCTGGAACTCACTTTGTAGACCTTGAACTCACAGAGATCCACCTGCCTCTGCCCTCCAAGTGCTGGGACTAAAGGCGTGCGCCACCACAGCCCCAGCTAATAAATGAATATTTTTAAAGTGACATGAGCAGAAGAGAAGTTC
Organism: Peromyscus melanophrys; assembly: GCA_902168415.1. NCBI lineage: Eukaryota > Metazoa > Chordata > Mammalia > Rodentia > Cricetidae > Peromyscus > Peromyscus melanophrys. Next base: position 2,666 of record CABHPR010129366.1, read on the forward strand.
AATAATTAAGCAGATATGGTGATCCATTCTGCAGATAGTAGTCAGTCTCTTTCCTCAGTCATTCAGCCATCTCTGCCACTACCCAATGAGCCTATGAGCAAAGTGACCGTGGTGGCATGGAATGAGGTTATTCATGGGGTCAACAACATTCATACTGGTTAAAGGAACAATTCATTAAGAAGATATTACAATTTTAAACATACAATTCCAAACCCTGATACACTCGATTTCATAAGACAAACATTACTGAACATAAAAGCATAGATGAATCCCAACTCAGTAATATAGAGTGACTTTAATATTCTATTATTAGGTTATCCCAGTAACGACAAAAACCAAACAGGAGTGCTGGAGAAATGGCTTAGTGGAGAAAGCACAGGCTCCGCAGTCATGAGGACCAGAGTTCTGATACCCGTGAGAGACCCTGCCTCGAAGTGTAAGGGGTAGAGTGATCGAGGAAAGACACCCAATGTTAACCTCTGACCTTCACATGCATGTGTGCACACAAGCATGCACACACACCACACATGTGCTAATGCACATAAAGCACACACACACACACACACACACACACACACACACACACACAAAAAGAGAAACATCTGAGCTAAATTACATTGTAGATCAAATAGACCTAGCATAGATTCACAGAAGAGTCTGCTCAAGCACCGCAAGCTTGAATTTCCTATAAAATAGGTCATAAACAGGACACAAAACAAGTCTGAATAAATACAAGGAAAAATACAAACTCTATCTAACCACATTGGAATACAGGTAGAAATCAACAGTGAGAAAAACTATGGAACACACACAAACTCATGGAGACTGAACAACACATTACTGAATGATAAATGAGTCATTGAAGAAATCAAAAAAGACATGAAATTTTTTTTCTAGAATTTGATATAAATGAAAACACAGCATGAATATCTATGGGGCAGAATGAAAGTAAAAATAAAGGAAGTGTGTATAGCTACAAGTACATACATGAAAAAGTAGAAAGCTCTCAAAGGAAAACCTACTCATACTTTAGGGCTTGAAAAACAATGAGCTAAACTCAAGATCAGAAGACTGGGCCAGTGCTATGGCTCAGTGGATAAAGGTGCTTGCCACCAAACCTGGCGATCTTAGTTCAATTCCCCAGCACCCACATGGTGAAGGGAGAGAACCAGCTTCCCTAAGGTGTCCTCTGAGCTCCACACATGTGCTGTGACACACGCTCTGCTTTTGAAATTAATTAACTAAAAACTAGTGGACAGAAAGGAACAAGATCAGGGAAGAAATTAATGAAGTGGAAATGAAAAAAAATTGCCAAAAATCAATGAAATAAAGAGTTAATTCTTTGGAAAGGTAATAAAAATGAACAAACCCTTAGCCAAGCAATCCAAAGAGACAAAAGACCCAAATTAACAACATTAAGACATGGAAAGGAAAACATTACAATAGATATCAATGAAATTCAATAAATCATTAGGACATTTCTTAAAAATATATTTCACAAAGTTAGAAAATCTAAAAGGAATGAATAGATTTCAAGACTCATGTGAGCTAACAAAACTAAACCAAGATGAGATGAACAACTTAGTCAATAGCCAGTGATGAAACTAAAGCAATGTTTAAAAAACAGACACTGGAGAAAGCAGGAAAGAAAGACATACAGAAAGAAGGAAAGGTAAAAAGCCATGAGGCAAAAGGTAGATGAAGAGAAACAGATTAATTTAAGTTAAAGAAAATTAGCCAGAAAGGAGCCTAAGCTAGGCCAAACATTCATAACAAATAAAAAGTTTCCATGTCATGATTTGGAAGCTGGTTGGTAGCCCAAAAGAAAAAGCCTGCTACAAATACCTGCATACATAAGTGAAGAACATATTCAAAATTCAGCATGGTCAACTTGGCATCATTACACAGATGCAGGCATGATAAAGGTACATGAGTCGATACATGCAATATATCACATAAGTGGACTCAAGGACGATGATTTCATTAGATGCAGAAAAGGCTTTTGACAAAATTCAATGTGGCTTCATGATAAAAAGCCCTGAAGAAGCTAGGAGTGGAAGGAAACCATAGTAAAGGCTGTAGATGCAATCCTGAGTGGCCACAACAAAACCCAGCGCCAGAAGGAGCCCTGTACTTGAGTTCAAGTCTTGCTACAGAGCCATAGTAATGAAAGCACCTGGTACTCCCATGAAAGCCGACTTGTAAATCAATGGAACAGAAAAGAAGGCATGACTATAACCCCACACAGCCTCAGTCACTGATTTCTGTCAAACATGCCAAACAGACACACACATTGAAGAAAAGACCACTTCCAAAACAGGGTTCTGGAAAAACTAGTTATCCACATGGAGAAGAATGAAACACAGGGCTGAAGAGGTGCTCCACGCTTACAGCATTTGATGCTCTTACAGGGGACCTGGGTTTGGTTTCCAGCACCCAGTGGTGGCTCACAGCATCCTTAAATCTAGGTTCAGGGAATCAGATGAGGTCTTCTGACCTCCATAGGCCTGTGCGGGCAAAACACTCACAGACAGAAAATACAAATAAAATATATTTAAAATAAAAGAAGAATGAAACTCGATTCTTAAATCTCACTTAGTACAAAATAAACTTTACACGGATCAAAACTTGAATGCAAGACCTGAAACTCTAAAACTGATAGAAGGGAAACACTTCAAGGTTTAGAGAGACACTTTCCAAATGACCCTAGTGACTCAGGGCAAAGTGCCAGCAGGTGACAAATGGGGTTTCAAGAAGTTAAAAAGCACCCTCGTCTCTAAACTAGAAGCTATCTCCAACTGAAGACCACTCCCAAATGCTCCTTCCTTCAGGTCCTTTGTGTATATATTACGGGTTTTTTTGTTATTGTTGTTTTGTGTTTTTATGGGATTTCTGTATGTGCGAACATCTGTATCTCTGAGTTTATATGTGTTTCTTGTGCTTTTTCTTTGGCTCTTTGTTTCTGTTTGTTTGTTTTGTCTTATTTTGGTCTGTTTGCTTTATTTTATCTTGTTATTGTTTTTAGATGCCTGTTTGTATTCTAATGAGAGAGAGAAAGAAAGGATATGGATTTGGGTGGGTGGAGAAATAAGGAGGACCTGTGAAGAGTTGGGGGAGGGGAAACTATAATCAGAATATATTGTATGAGAAAAATCTATTTCCAATAAAAAAAGAAATTAAAAAGCTTATGAACCAAAAACAATTCATTGAATGAAGACACAACTACAGAATGGAGAGAAATCTTTGCTAGCTGTACATCTAACAGATGGTCAATATTCAGAATACACAGAGAACTAGAAAAACTAAACGCCAAAAACCAAAGAACCCAATCAATAAATAAAGCAGACAGCTCTCAAGAGATCGGATGCAAAGGGCCATTAAAGAAACACAACAAAAAGGGCACCGAGATTCCATCTCATCCCATCAGTATGCTAGTCACCAAGAAAACAGGTGTGGGAAAGGGTGTGGGCAAAGGGCACCCTTGACACACGTTGCTGGGACTGTAAACAAGCCCAACCGCTATGGAACTCGGTGTGGAGACTCCTCAAAGAAATAAATGTAGACCCAGCTGTATCATTCTTGGGCATTTACCCAAATAACTCTAAGTCAACATAGCACAGAGAGACAGTGGGCATCAGCATTTACCATAGCGCTACTTGGAACAGCCGCTTTAAAGAACCAGCTATAAAGAAAACAGGGCTTGAAGCTGGGGAGGTGGTTTAGTCAGTAAAATATTCGCCATACGAGTTTTAGGACCCAAGCCGGAGCTCCAGACTCTATGTAAAGAAGTTGAGGATGTGGTGTGTGCTTCTGATCTCAGTGCCGGAGAGGCGGAGATGGACAGGGCTCTGGAACTAACTAGCCGAACAGCCTCCTCGTCTACTTGGTGAGCTCTACAATCATTGAGAGATTTGTGTCAAAAAAACAAGGTTGGGAGCTGGAGAGATGGCTCAGAGGTTAAGAGCATTGGCAGCTCTTCCAGAAGTCCTGAGTTCAATTCCCAGGACCCCATGGTAGTTCTACAGTCATCTATACTGGGATCTGATGCCCTCTTCTGGCATGCAGGTGTACATGCAGATAGAACACAACATACATAAAATCAATAAATCTTAAAAAAAAAAAAAAAAAAAAACCAAGGTGGGTAATATCTGAAGAGTGACATTCAAGATTGACCTCTGGTCTCCCCAGGCACATGTGAATACATGCACACATGAGTTCACACACATACACACACAAATAAAAACACATTTGAGTGTGGTTCATAATCACAGTGGAATATTTAGCCATAAAGAGGAATGAACTTTTGTCATTTCCAGGAAAATGAATTCAACTGGAAGTAATCATATTAAGTGATTTAAGTCAGTCTCAGAAGAACAAATATTTAATTCATCCTCACTTACTGTTCTTAAACTTTATAAAGCCATAAAACCATGTGTGTGCACACGGCATGAGAACAGAAGTGACTGTCTAGAGAACAAAGGGACAAATGGGAAGGAGAGTGGACAAGAGAGGGTCAGGGAATGGGGACATGCTTAAAGTCCAGTGTATACTTGCATGAATATGACCTTACGTAACCCTGTGTAACACAACCTAAAAAATCTCAAAAAAGTGATATTCAAGCTGAGACTTGAAGAATGAGAAGGATCTAGCCAGTAATTCTATTTATGTTTGGTCACAGGAATAGGAATAAACTCATAAATTGGAGTATATTTGAGAGAGTGAATCAACAGCATTCGCTGAAGCTTTAGCTATAGGCAGGGCAAGAGGAAATGGGCAGCAAATGTCATGCTCTGGCTGCTAGCTGAGAGAGAATGTCGCGAGAAGGAAATTTAGAGGCACTGGCCCTAATTTTATTAAACACTTTACAGTGTGACTTGCCGAGTCACATTTCCATTTTTCAGAGGAAATCAAATTACTAAAAACTTGTCAGTGATGAAATCTACTTTCCTCCCTTCCTTACTGGAATCCTAGAACGATATGTTCAGAATATGTAACAAGGACACAAGAAGACGCAAGGTAAGGGTTGTTCGTGCGTGTTTGTTTTATGAAAAAGAAAAATGTGTGGATTTGATTATGTACTGGTTGCTTCTGGGTGGAGCTGGTAGGGGTGTCTAAAACAGTCATGAGTTAAGCTGGAGAAAGAACACCACAAAAAGGAGCTTGAAGTGGAGCATGGGCAGAATGGGGGGACAGTGTGTGAGCTGGCTACTCTTATGTCCACTTGACACAAGCTAGAGTCATCTGAAAGGAGGGAACCTCAATTGAGAGCGACTCCTGAAGGTCCAGCTGTAGGTCATTTCCTTAACTAGTGATGGATGGGGAGAGCTCAGCCCATTGTGGGTGGTGCCATCCCTGGGCTGGGGGGGTGGTCCTGGGTGCTATAAAAAAAGCAGGCTGAGCAAGCCAGTAAACAGCCCTCTCCCGTGGCCTCTGCATCAGCTCCTGCCTCCAGGTTCCTGCCCTGTTGGAGTTTCTGTCCTGACTTTCTTTGATGATGAGCTGTGATGTGGAAGTGTAAGCCAAATAAAACCTTTCCTCCCCAACTTGCTTTTTGGTCATGGTGTTTCCTTGTAGCAAAAGAAACCCTAAGACAATCTGTGTTCCCCAACTGAACACCTCCCAATATTTCATTGCTCTGTTACTCATTTCCTTAACTTAATTTTCACAAAAACTCTGTAATTCTTGCATTATTTCATCTTGAACGTGACAAAATTCAAACTTTAGACGCTAAGTAAACAGCTAAGGTCAAGGTTAACAAGCACCAAAGTGATGGTTTTGAAATTTAAATTAGATTAAACGGTACTGTCAAAGTCACAACTCACCCCTCAAATTACTTACACAAAGACTTGGGGAACTTTTCTCTGTAAAGGGCGAGAAAACAAATACTTTAGATTATTGTGGGCTTTTTGATCCCTTTCTTAACTGCTCAGTACTGCCATTGGGGCATGAAACAGTCACAGTATGTAGTAAGTGAACGGGTGTGGCTGTAGTTCAGCTAAACTGTTTCAAAATTAGGTAGTATTGGCTGGCCAGCTGGCTCAGTGGGTAAAGGCCTTTGCCACCAAGCCAAAGGACCAGAGTCTCATCACCGGAACCTAGAGCCGAAGAAAAGAACTGACTCCTAGAAGCTTCTCTCTGATCTCCACACCTGTTTTTTGGTACCATGTACATGCTTGTTGATGGACACGAGCACTTAGATGCCTAACTGATCTCTAGGGTGACCCTTGGCACAGTTCCCTGCTAGAAGCCTCCCCTGCTGCACAGATGGTACCTAAGACTTGTACTAAGAGCTCTGCTATAGGACCCTGCTGCCACAGACGAAGCCTTATGACAGGAGCATGCCCCTTAATGCAAATTAGGGTTTCTTCCCAGGCTTTCCAATCCTATATATTCCCTATACTCTGGAATAAAGCTGAGCTGATTCACTGAAGTCATCTCCTAGAGGGCTGTCTCCATTGTGTTCATGGGCCATCCAAGGATCTCTGTCATCTCTTCTGCCCTTTTGTTCTTGTGGACCGGTGGTCACATGGACCATGACACCAAAGGGGACCCCACAGGAATGACTCTGTTCTCAGAGTCAAGCTACAGTATCTAGAGAATGTTACTTAATTCAAGAAATGAAGGATCAGTCTGCTCTCTCGGTGTTTGTCACCTACTGATGTTGGTTATTTTTGTTCCTTTGGGAGCCCGCCACCCAGCTCCCAAATAAATCACACACAGAGACCTATTCTTAATTATAAATGCCTGGCCTTAGCTTTTTACATGCAGATTTACAATGCTTTCTCCACTTAGCCCCTCTTCACAGCTGTTCTGCCCCATCCCACGAGGACAAACAGTTACATTCCACACACTGATCTCATGTACACTGGGATCTCCAATGAACTGGTGTTTTGGAGTGTTTTCAACACTGGACCCCAAAGACCCTTATGCCATTAGTCATTACTTATGTTTCCTAAAAACCTTCAACTCTGAGAAACTGCTCATCTATTTTATGTCTTTGTGAATTTGCCTATTCTGGGCATTTAATGTAAATGTAAATATATAATATATGGCATGTTCGGTCTGGCATTTTACCTTTGGTACAATGTATTCAGTCTTTACCCATGTTGTAATGTGTATCATAACTTCATTCCTTTTTAAGCCAAACCATATTCTATGGTACAGCTGTATAACACTGTTCCATTAGTCAATTAACTGACAATTGAATTGTTCCCACTTGCTTCCTATTATAAATAACATTGTTCAGATTATTTCTGTTCAGGGTGTTAGAGGGTTTGCTCTTGTATATTGGAAAGGAATTGCCACGTGGTAACCCTGTACTCATTATTTCAAATAACTACCAAATTGTTTTCCAAATTCTTTCTTTCTTTCCTTCTTTCCTTTGCATGTGAGTGTATGTGAATCTATTTCTCTCTCTCTCTCTCTCTCTCTCTCTCTCTCTCTCTCTCTCTATATATATATATATATATATATATATATATATATATATATATATATATATACACATTGATACACCTGTACATGTGTAGAAAACCCCGAAGAGCAAATCCTGCTCCATCAATGTCCACCTGTTCCTCTGAGGAAATTCCCTTCATAGACCTGGGGCTCATGTCTTGGTTAGTCTAGAATCCAGTAAGCTCCAGAGTCCCAGCCACTAGAATCTCAGATTACAGGGTTTCATGGGGCCTCACTTGCTTTGTGGGTACTGGAACCTTGACTATGGTCCTTGTGATTAGGCAGCAGGTGCTCTTAGGAGCTGAGTTGTCTCTCCAGCCCTGATGGTCCCATAATTTTACATTACTGTCAACAGTGAATGAAGTTTCAGTTTCCCATCACCCTCATTGATAGATAGTTTGTTATCGTGTGTGTGTGTGTGTGTGTGTGTGTGTGTGTGTGTGTGTGTGTGTTAGAGGTTACCATTGCCATTCTAGTAGCTTTCATTTGCATCTATCAAGGTGTTTAATGAGGACCACTTTTGTGCTTCTCTTTCAGATGTGGAAAAACCCATGTTCGAGACTATGTGAGCTTTAGAGATTGTATTAGTTGCTATACTGTGAAAAAATTCCTGAACAAGCAACTTAGAGAAGCCTATATTTCTTTTTGGTTCAAGTTTGAGGGACACAGTCCATTAAGGTGTGAAAGTCATGGCAACAGAAACATGAAGCAGGGGGTCACTCTGCGATGTCTGGAAGCAGAGAAAGGTCGATGCTGGTGCTCAGCTGCCTCCCCCTTTTTCCTTTTTTATTCAGTCTGGGATCCTAGTGATTGTGCAGCAGTTTCCTCTGAAATAAACTTCCATCTTGGAGGGAAGCTCACCAACACAGGGTATACCAAAGGGAGGTGAAACACTCCATCCCCAAGAAACTCTTTAGCTCAGAAAGTACTCAACTCAATAGCTTCAGGATGTCCCTGAAACAGACCAGATTCACCAGGCCTCCTCCCTCTCCAAGGGTATGCAATCTGTAGAGACTGCTGAGAGAGTCTCTTGAGAGGCTCAGACCAGAATTGTCTGGAAGAAGCAGAAATCGGCCAGGCTGCTTAGGAGAGACTCAGCTCACATGAGGTGCCTGAAAGAGACACTCTCTGTCCGAGTTTGCTTTCTATTGCTGTGATAAAACACCATGATCAAAAGTAACTTGGGGAGGAAAGGGTTTATTTGACTTACATGTTCCAATCATGGTCTATAACAAAGGGATGTCAAGGCAGGAACCTGGAGGCAGCAACTGAAGTAGAAGCCATAAAGAAACACTGTTTGCTAGCTTGCTTCTCATGGCTTGCTCAGCTTTCTTTCTGATACTACTTAGGACCACCTACTTAGATGTGGCACCATCCCAGTAGGCTGGGCCCTCCCACATTAATCATTAATCAAGAGAATGTCCCACAGACATGCCTACAGGCTATCTGATAGTTGGGGTTCCCTCTTCCCAGATGACTCTAGCTCATGTCAAGTTCACAAAAAGCAAACAAAACAAGAAACCAACCCTAACCACACACTCCGTAACCCGCTGATCTGCCTGCATGCTGTGTAGTGCTTTCTAGTTTTCCAGCTTTTGGGAGCCGCTACCCATGCTGGGTGGACTTCGGTGATGCAGCTGTCTTTGAAGAAGTTCTGCCCCTGTAACTAACTCCTCACCCATACTGCTGTGAATAGTTCCCCTGCCCCACCTAAAAAATGCATTGATTCACCAACTTAGACTTGGGCAACACCCTCTCCTTTTGTCTGTTGTCAGGAAGCGTCACACAGTGGCCATCCTTGGCATGGTGCTGCGCTCCATCAAGCCTCTCTGGAAACTTTCTCACAGAGAAGCTCAGAGGTGTGTCTCCTAGGTAATTCCAAATCGAGTCAAGTTGACCATGAAGATTAAACTTTCACAGGTGATTAACGCTGTCTAATATATTAATTAAATGACGCAACAAAACACTGCAATATTTTCAAACTCATAGCTCTCTCCCCATTTGTGTCCTATAGAGCCATTTGGTGGCTGTGATTTCTTCCTTTAAGCTTTTCAAGAGCAAACAGTGTCAATACTCCTTTATGAACAATGAAAAGACAAGGAATTAGACAGAAGGGTGCTGTTGAGAAGGAGCAGAAGCCTTCCACCCAGAAAAGCAGCCTGCTGGGATTAACTAAAAGCTAAGAAAGCAGCTATGCTGTTAGAACTACAGCTCATATGCACACCTGACTGGCAGGGTTCATAGCATAAAGTCTAGATCCATAGCTCTTGGCCATGGCTACCAGTCATTTGTACATTGGAGAATCCAATCAAACAAGCCTACATGCTTGCATACCCACTGGGAAGGAGGGCAGACAGGTCTTCAGGCTTTAGCCACCACAAATCCTAACAATACATTTAGGACTGAAATTCACTAACAAATGTCCCAAAAGAGATAGGAGTTGTTCTCGTTGCATGTTGGGAAAAGATTTTTTTTTCTGTGACCTTAATGAATGCACAGGAGAGTTAATTGTTCTTCATTTCTACAGCTTCTATTTAGGCTGGTTTTGCCCTTGTATTTGTGTGCTAAGGCATTACAGGCAGCTGCTGAGAGAGGGATTGGCTAGGCTACTCCCTAAAGGTCAGTGCATGAACCTTTATAAATCGCCATCCTAGAAAAGTGAAATATAGAGAAATCATGGACTTTGACTCCTCTGTGAAGCAATGAATGTGTAATAGGCAGACCTCAAGGATGATGGGTCATCATGATGCATGAAGGTCAACAGCCACTTCTACCAAAGCCCAATGTTGTGGAGGGCACAGAAGCTCACTCACACCAAAGCCAGAGACACAAGGCTTTCAACAGGTGACGGTGGTAAGCAGTTTTTTTTTTATTAACTATCTATCACACATGAGAAAAACTCTGCACAGCTCAGGATATCAACCCTGAAAATTCAATTATGAAACATGGTACATATTCTTATCATCCTTTTCATGACATTTGTGTAATACCAATAGTCTTAAGATCATTTTTATGTGCATCAGTTACTAAAGTAGCAATAATAAAGCCAGAGTTGAAATGACATTAGTTGTTTACTTTTTATCCTAAGGGATGCCTGAATTCCTTAAGTGAGATAATATGGGGGAAATATGCTCACAGTAAACAATGTATAATACAAAATACTAGTCCTACTTTGAATTTGACAAGCACTATTTTGGCTATAATTTTCAGGGAAAAAAACATAAGGTCACATTCCTCCTTTAATTCATTATGCTTTGACAGTAGGAGCAGACAAAAATTTGTTTAAATAAAATGTAATTGAGTTTGCATAACACTTGTAATCAGAAACCTTTTTGTTCACTCAGCCAAGGGCTCTTATCTTGATTTCACAGCACACTGATCCTTAGAAGATATGCTGCCATCAGCTTGTTTGCTTTATAAAGCTCTGCAGTCTGCAAATTATTTTCTTGCCTTCCATCACTTGAGGAAGAAATTTCATAGATTGGGTTATTCTCATTTTCTCAATTACTTGTCTTCTGGGATGATTTGGTGATTGGGAAAGAGAGAAGAGCTGTTTGGGGTTGGAAAAAGGCTGCCACTGTCACATGGTCACTGTGGGACCTTTGCTCATAGAGAGTGAGCAGTAAGATCTCACAGGCCAAGTGGTCATGGCATCAAACTTTCCATGTTCAAGAGCTATTGTCTTTCTCGAGTGTTTTTTGAACCAGAACTGCTGAACAGGGCTAACCATTATAGTTCAACCCGGTTGTCTCCTTTCAACCTCTTTGTTCCTCCATGGGTCTGGTGAAAGAGTTTAATTAACTAACAGCTAATTAATTAATTCTGTGTGTGTGTGTGCATGCACACATTACAGTGTGTGTATGTGTGTGTGTGTGTGTGTGTGTGTGTGTGTGTGTGTGTGTGTGTGT
>CABHPR010129366.1:14038-45519 GCA_902168415.1 Peromyscus melanophrys
TGTGTGTGTGTGTGTGTGTGTGTGTGTGTGTGTGTGTGTGTGTGTGTAGATTGGGAGGCAGTTTGCGGAGATGGATTCTCTCCATTCACTGTTTTGCTTCTGGGGGTCTTAAGGTCAACTTGGGTTGTTAATTAATAGGCTTTGTACATCAGACTTTGCAACCTGGGCAGCTTCAGGTAGGCATGGAGACCGTACTACCAGGAATATACAACTCCATGATGGCCGGGTCAAGGATCCGGAGGGCATCTCTCACAAAGAGATCATTAGAAGTCACTTCGTCCATACTCTGACATATGTATCCATGTAAAGGGACTCAAATTTTTTGTTGTTGCTGTTTTAGGATTTATTTTCATTTATATGTATTGTGTATCTATCTGAGTATATGCCACATATGAGTGGATGCCCACAGAGGCCAGAAGTGGGTGTCAGATCTCCTAGAGCTGGAGTTACAAGTGGTTGTGAGGTATTCCACATGGGTGCTGGGAACTCTGATCCTCTGCAAGAGCAGCAAGTACTCTTAACCACCAAGTCCCCCAATGTAAATCTGAATATTAGCTCTGTACTATCTAGGCTGTGAGCTGGTGTAGAAGTATAATTTTCCATAGAGTCGCCCTCTTCTCGATCCTAAGACTAAGGACACTGGTTAAAAACCAGCAGTCTTTATCATGACTGAGGTGAGGACTCAGGAAACCCATGCCTAGCGAGCACTCTGTGATCTGCTACCAGGACTCAGGAAACCCACACCTAGCAAGCACTCTGTGATCTGCTACCAGGACTGCCTAAGATAGGGACCACTGATAGAAAGTGCAACTGCTAATCATTCAATTGCTTTTTATAGTCATAATTCCAAGAAATGGAAATTGACAGTTATTACCAATAACTTTACTTATGTTTGTTTTTGTTGTTGTTATTTTTTGGGGGAAGTTGATGATTTGACTGAGTTCTCAGAAAATTTGAAAAATTACAGGTTTTCCCTTATTTTCCTTCTTCCATTTCCATCCCCCTCTCCTTCTCCTTCCCCTCTCTCCCTTCCTTCCTGCCTCCTTCCCTTTCATCTTCCCATTTTCTTCTTCCATGAAATGTTCTTAGCAGGAGAGCATACTAGGGAGATTATGACCCTCAGAGTCAGACGGACACTATAAATTTCCAGCCCCAGTAGTAGTCCTTGTGTAACTTTACACATGTGTGTCAAGGTGTGATGGATACCTGGGACAGACACTCCGCACAGCATCTGGTACAGCATTAGAGTTCAGCAAAGTACCCACTATGCTCTTATACCATTGTGGTTGCCAGTCGTGGGGCTTGTGGAGGGGACTATGAGGGAAAGGATTGCGACCTTTCATGTAGGTGTCTCATTTGATCGTTTGCACATGCATGTTCATACAAGCGACAGGAAGTCACACACCGAACAGGAGACATAGCACTATTTACGTGTTTGAGTGGGTGACAATGGATGAGGGTGATCACAAAGACCGCCTGATGAAGAGGACATGTGCAATGGGATCCAGATGGGAGGCTAGCTACAAGTGCAGGAGAGAGAAACAGTGCCCCCAGTTTACAGCAGCTTCCACTAGAAATCATACATTTTGTTAAGAGGCCAAAGCTGCACAGGTGGGAACAAGAAGGCCAATTCCTCATCAAACCATCAAACTGTTTGGGATGGGAGGCATCTCCATCCACCTCACCTGATGGGAATGTTCTGAATTTGCGTATAAAGTTTCACAGACACTAGACTACCTGACATTCAGATATTTCATCTGGCCCCGCATGCTCATGTCATGTGAAGGTGTACAAACAGTAACCTGAATCAAAATGAAAGTAGTTTATCTAAAGAAAATAAATCAACTTGGCCTAGAACACCTAAACTCTTCAAGATTTTCTTTTAGAAAAACTCTCCTGAATAGTGTGTGTGTGTGTGTGTGTGTGTGTGTGTGTGTGTGTGTGTGTGTGAAGTAGAAGAGCAATTTTCCTGGAGCCATGAAAATTAAATTTAAAACTATTGATTTGTATGACAGAATCTTAAATAAATGAATATGCCATTTCCTCGTGCTCACAGGATTTAATCACTAAACAAATTACCTTGGCTTATTCTGCCAGGTCTTCAAGGACCTTCAAGGACACGGACCCCTAAGATGAGCTGACAAAGCATTTCTTGAGTGCTAGTGCTGTGACCTAACGTGTGTCCCTATTCATTACCCAGTCTGGAAGATCCCAATTAAACTAGGCTTTTGTCACTGGTCTGTTGAGTTCATCTCGTGGTTTTGATTAGATGGTTTGCAGTGAACCTACTTTAACATTCCAAGGAAAACACACTTCTTTTAAACTGAATTCAACATGGTTTCTGTCAAGCTGTCTTTTTTTCATGTGTAGACTGAGCCTAAGAAAGCTCATTATCTACCATGAAATCTATCCTCACCTACTAGGGAGAGAAAGGTCAGCACCAGCAAGAAGAAGGTTTCAGATGGAGATCTATCCATGTGCGATGGATGGAATGTGGTTTCCAAGACGTGCTCAACACCCCAGGGTCTCATACAAACTGTAGTGCATATGGGGAGCTTGTTCACAGAGGCTTCTGATGATGGTAATTCACTGTTATTTCCACACACAAACAACATGAGCCTGAGGAATGTAGAAAATCCAGCGGATATCACATCTCATGTTGTCCCCAATCCACAAAAAATTAGAGTAGCCAATCAGATTAAAGAAAAAAACACTGCCATTGTGCTTCTGAGTCTACTGTATGTGTATGTAAATGTGTACATTAAATGCTTTGTGGGTGTGTTTCTCAAAGATTGCCTTCAAGACGTATTTGAAGGCATTTAAAACAAGCAGTGTGTGCAGCTTCGAAGGCCATGTTTGGTTGTTGTTGTTGTTTGTTTTTTTAATCTCTGAGTATTAAAAGCATTCACTTTCACAATTTAGTTATGTATAAATTACATATTACTTGCTCTTTATGGGTCTACCTTCCACAAAGCTTTTCATTCCTTTCTATGAATAATCCTTGACATGTATCTACAAAAGGGGAGTAGAGAATTTATCAATATTATCAGTTAAGAAAATGCATGTTGCTGGATGTGGTAACCCACATCTTTAATCCCAGCACTGGAGAGGAAGAGGCAGGTGGATCTCTATGAGTTCGAGGCCAGCCTGGACTAGAAAGTGAGTTCCAGGACAGCCAGGACTGTTACACAGAGAAACCCTGCCTTGAAAAACCAAAAAGAAAATGCATGTCACTAGTCAAAGAAATTTAGATCTAGCTATGCAGCTGATAGAGAAAAGAAAGAAGAAGATACTTGCATTAAACAGCCTGTGTAAAGCTTTTCTAAGAGGATGCATGGGTCTCCATCCTAATAGCCTGCTGCTTTATGGGGAAGCAACGCCCACAGCTAACCTACCGGGACCGGGAGTGTGCGGTACCGAGAAGCCTCTTTCTGGCGTGCCTCTTAGAGCCTTAATCCCTACAACTCAGCCAATTACGAGGCTCTCACCTTAGCCGGCTCTTTTTGCCCTGTCTTGTAAATCCATGGCTTTAATAGTTCTCTTTAAGACGATGACTCTCAGGTTTGTATCTGAACAGAATTAGCATGTCTCCTTAGTGTTGTGGGGTGTGGGGTGTGTGTGTGGGGGGGTGTTCCACTGCCCATTGGGATACCCGAGCGTATATCCCATAGGTACCTAACATCCAATATTACCCAACTCTCCACTCTCTCCCCTCCCCAAACCTGCTGCACTCCTTTAATTTCTATTCTAATAAATGATGCTGCCAATGGCTCAACTATCCAAACCAAGTCAGTACCCTCACTATGTCCGAACCACCCACGGACTTTAAAGTGTCCTAACTTGGCTCTCCTCTGCAAACTATGGCTTCAGAGATCCTCTCCAAACTCCAAAGCCTGATAGCTCCAACTGCAGACCGTTCCATGTCGGAGTTCTCAAAAGACATTTCTGGGTTAAAGACCTCAAGGTACTCCGGGGTGGTTTCCCAACTACTTGTTCCTTTTAGAATCACATGGAAGATTCTGTGCATGGCTAAATTTGTGTTTCCTGCCAAATTCCCATAATTGAAGATTTCCAAAAACCAAGCTCAGGTCCCTCCAAGTTGCTCTCACCTAGAGTGTCCTCAGGTCGTAACTGACATTCTATGGCTATCTTACCATTACCATGCCAAAGCCTGGCTTTTAGGCAGCCAAACATCTCCTTTCCTGACACTCTTTGATTGAGAAGGAGTACTTTCAGAGGTCTCTGCTGAGTTATTATTTATTTGTTTTTATGAGAACCTTGCTCTCAGAGTGGTTCTGACACAGCCTTTTCATCCCTGCCTTGTTCATTGGGTTACTCCTCAGGGGTAGCAAAGGAGATGGTATTTGAAACAAAAACTCACCAGGCTTGTTAGAAGTAGCCATGGAATTTGATAGCGACCAGTCAGGCTGACCTGCAAGCCCACTGCCACGAACAGGGCTCTCCAGGGACCAGGGGTGCAGCTAAGTGATGGGGCTGCAAAAGAGCTCCACTAGCAACTCATAGAGAAGGTCTCTAGTACCCCAGAGACCCCTGGGACCTTTCTCCTATAAACCTGAAGACAAAAGAGTCTCCTGCCTTCGACAGGACAAACTCAGCTGTCTATTTTACTTCTGGTTCCTGCTGCTAGTATTTCCTGGGACACCAACCTGCTATTTTTCTCACAAATGTCCCCAGTAAAAATACCCGCACCACATGCCTGTATTAGGAGGGTGGTGTCTGAGTTAGTCCAGGGCTCATGGAATTACTGATGAGGGTTACGTCTCCAAATTAATCGCCATGAGGAAAGTGAGGTTTGTTTGTACACACATGGAAAGACAAGACAATGGGCAAGGAAGTGATTCGAATACAGTCACAGTAGTCTTGGGGTGCGGCAGGAGGGGGGAGTAAGCTATGGAGCTGTTCCTGTGGAGAGGAAGTGGAGAGATGAAGAAAATGGAAAATATTCAGGAGGTCTTAGTCTAGAAGTACATCTGATCAACCCGAAAGGAAAACTGCACAAAAAATACCTCTTGCTTTTAATTTCCTCTTTTAAAAAAAATGAAATATATTTCATATAAAGTAAAATGGAAAAATCTATTTTCAGAAGTTTCTGGTACCAAGAATTAAATCTACAGTTTTGGGGTTCTTTTGAGACAGGGTTTCTCTGTATAGCCCTGGCTGTCCTGGAACTCACTCTGTAGACCAGGCTGACCTCAAACTCAGAGATCCACCTGCCTCTGCTATCTGAGTGCTAGGATTAAAGGTGTGTGCCACCACCACCTGGCATCATTTAGTGTTGTTTATATGTTTGTGTTTTTACAGGTGACCCTTTGGTATTGAATAGCCAATCAGGGGTCTCATCCCTGGGGAAGACTGATTCTCTCAGCAGTCACTAACTGCCTCCGTTTGTAGCTCTTCATCCAGAAGTGAGGCCCTGTCAGAGTTCCTCTATCCGTGCTGGCATGTCAGCTGGTGTCGGCATTGTTCAGGTCTTGTGTAGGGGACCACATTGTTGAGATTTCTTGGGTGCAGCTGTCTGTCATGTATAGAAGACACAGGCTCACAGAAGATGACTTGGTCCTCCGGTTCTCATGATCTTTGTGCCCCTCCTCCTCAATGTTCCCTGAGTCTTGGACATAGGGGGTTGTGTTGTTGTGTAGCTATATCAGTGGGGGCTGGGTACCCACAATGAGTTGTTTGCTGCATTTTGACCATCTGTGGTTTTCTGTAATAGTCATTATCTGTTGTACAAAGGAGTTAATTAGTCAATTTGATGAGGGGTGAGATATTAATACTTATATCTGTAGGTATAAGTATTTAAAATGTCCTGCTTTGTATATTTGTTTTTGTGTCAATAGCCTTCTGTTTTCATTACTATAGCTCTGTAATAAACCTTGAAATCTGGAATAGGAATCCTTTCAGCAATGGTTCCTTTACTCAGGGTTGCTTTGGCTATCTGGGGTCTTTGGTGCTTCCATATGAACTTCAAAGATTTTTTTTTCTGTGAAGAATATTGTAGAGATTTTTATTGGGATCGTATTAAATCTTGTCTTAACTAGGGCTTTCTAGCATTGTGATGAAACACCATAACAAAAAGCAATTTGGGGAGGAAAGGGTTTATTTCTCTTACATGTCTGTATCACAGTCCATCATTGAAGACAGTCAGGGCAGGAACTCAAACAGGGCAGGAACCTGGAAGCAGGAGCTGATGCAGAGGCCATGGAGAGGTGCTGCTTACTGGCTTGGTCAGCCTGCTTTCTTAAGGAATCCAAGATCACCAGCCCAGGGATGGCATCATTCACACTGGGCTGGGCCCTCCTACATCATTCACTAAGAAAATGTCATACAGCCAGATCTTACGGAGGCATTTTCTCAGTTGAGTTTCCCTCCTCTCAATGACCCTAGCTTGTGTTGCATTCACATAAAACTAGCCAGCACAGTCTGTAAATCGCTTTGGTAGAATGATCATTTTCACAGCAATTCTACCAGTCCATGAGCATCGGATGTCTTTTCATTTTTAGGGACTTCCTCAAGCTCTTTCTTCAGAGATTTAAAGTTTTCACTGTAGAGGTCTTTCACCTCCTCGGCTAGGTTCACTCCAAGGTATTTCATTGTCTTTGAGGCTTTGTGAGTGTGTGTCAATAATCAATGATCTCTCCCTTAGTGGGCTTGCTGTTTCCTTGCTGATAGATGTTCTGACTGGGGTTAGATGGAATCCCAAAGCATTTGAATTTACATTTGAATGATGGCTAAAGATACTGCATACTTTAAAAATATTTATTGCCCATTTGCATTTATTCTTTTGAGAGTTGTCTGTTCAGTTCATTGATTAGTTGATTGGCAGTTTACTTTGGTTCTCTTCTTTTGATCTTTAGTTTTTTCAGTCCTTTCTATATTCTAGATATTAACGCTTTGTCTGAAGTTCAGCAGATAGAGATTTTCCCACATTATGTATAGTCCGTTCTGATAGAGAGTGAGGAGAGGGAGAGAGAGACAGAGAGAGGAGAGAGAACTCTCTCCCTGTGCATCTCAAACTGGCTTCAAACTCATGATCTCCTGGATTCTGCCCAAGTGTGAGGATTGGAGGTGTACACCACCATGACTGGCAGTATGGAAAGGCACTAAATGTACAAACCACCAATGTTTTGCAAATGTCTGAACCCATGGAATCACTATGCAAATCAAGAAACAGAGTTTTCCCGTCACTTCAGAAACTCTTCTAGTGTGCCTTTTGCCTTTCAATCAATGTCATCCAAAGAAGAAATGGTATGTTCATTTATCATCGCAGAATAGTTTTTGCCTATTTTGGAACAAAAAATATTTTAAATAACACACAATTACTAAATATTTGTGTGATATTTCAGTTATTGCACACCATATATGTTGAACAGATATTGGAAACTGGCTTACTACCAACCACCCAAACATCAATCATTGAACACATTGGAAGATGCTCTGCTGCTGTCTTTGAAGACAACAAAGGAAGGAGACACAGAAATGCAGTCATGATAGGTGGCCTATTAATTTTACCTACCTACCATGCCATCTGTTCGGTCCCTTTCCACTGAAGGGTGTCGGCACCATAACCACTGGAACTTTTCTCTACAGTGTTCTCTGCTGTGTCCCTGTAGTCACAGTAGAAGACACATATATGACTCCATGGTGGAATTCTAGGTGAAGAGGCATGAACAATCGAGCTCTGGATTCACATATCATTCAGTCTGGCCATCTTGAGGGCAAGTCTTGATTGATGGGCCTCTTAAGATCTCTTGGCGGTGATTTGATTTGGGGTTTCTTTCTGGAACACATGCCTTCATGTTCAGCTGAACACAATGAGGGATTGGTGGGTCCTGCCCCTGGCCAAAGAGAAAGACTTAGCAAACTCTCACGTTTGCTAAGTACCAGGAGAGATCATTCCCTGATGACCACTAATTAACGTTCTTGCCTGGACTCATGAAACTGGCTTCATGCTGTGAGGAAGCTTCCACCCTCAGCCTACAGGGCAGGCTCCAGCCAATGGCTGACAAGGAATTAATTCTCTTAGCACATTAGGCTCCAAATCTCTCTGCACTGTCAACATTTGTTACTTTCCATTTCTGTGTTCTAGCCATTCCAGTAGGTTAAAAGTAGTATCTCAACATGGTTTTGAGTGCAACTTCCTAATAATGAGTGTGAACCTTCCCAAATGCTTGTTTATTTATCTTCTTTGGAAAATGCCCATTTAATCCCTTTGCCCATGTTTGAATTGAGTTTTTAAATTACTGTTGGTTTTGTAACCATACATGTAATGGATATTAGTTGTTTGTAAGGTCTCTGATACGCCAATATTTTCTTCCATTCTATGGGTTATCATTTACTGTTGTTTTAGTATAACATTTTATTAATTCTTTGAGAATTTTTTTTTGGTTTTTCGAGACAGGGTTTCTCTGTGTAGCTTTGCGCCTTTCCTGGAGCTCACTTGGTAGCCCAGGCTGGCCTCGAACTCAAAGAGATCCACCTGGCTCTGCCTCCCGAGTGCTGGGATTAAAGGTGTGCGCCACCAACGCCCGGCCTCTTTGAGAATTTTATGCAAGGCATTTTAAACCTACACCTGCCCTAACTCATCCAAGATGCACCCCCTACCTCCCCAGTCCTCCCAACTTCAACTTCATGTCCTCTTATTTGTTTGTTTGTCACATTCCAACTAAAGTTTCCCCTTGCTCTCCTCATGTCTTCTGTTTTGAACAACCCACCAAGTCCAATTTGGTGATAACCACATACTCCTGGATGTGGGAGTGTGGTTGACCTACTAGAGGTGATTCTCTTAAAACAAACAAAACACCGTCGCCTGCCAATAGCTCCTTAGTTAGGGGAGCCCAGGAGTCCCTCCTCACTCCATGCTAGAATGTTGATTGACTTGATTATGTGCAGATTTCTACAGGCAACCACAGCTGCTGTGCGTTTATGAGCGTAGCTAGCCCGTCATGTCTAGGAGACACTGTTTTGCTCCAGTCCTCCCCAACCTCTTACAGTCTTTCTGTCCCCTCTCCTGGGATGGTCCCAGGGCCTTAGGGAGTGGGTGTGGTGTAGATGTCCCATTTGTAGCTAATCCCGCCGTGGTCATTTATTCTCTACACTTTGATTAGTTGTGAGTTTCTGCATTAACCACCATTCACTGCACAAAGGAACTTCTCATAAGTCTGAAAGATGCACTACTCTGTAGGTAGAGATATGAATTTAGAGGACAGTTTATACTACATACATTTAGAACATGAATAGTAGTAGGGGTCCATGAGCTCCCCAACCATAGGTTCTTAGCCAGGTGTGTTTTCTCCTGTGGAGCAGGCCATAAATCCAATCTGAACACAGCTGGTTACCCCCATAATATTCGTGACATTATTGTAACCATTGGCGTATCTTGCCATGCTGGTCTTTATCACAGTTCACACAGTTCACTGCTGGGTAAAAATGTTGATGAGGTTTTTCCCCCGAGAGTCCAAACAACACTTCCCAGTACTATGAGAACAAGCAGCGAGGAAGCTTCCAGGTCGGTACTAACTTGATCTCTCCATGTCCTGAGGCTAAAGTGTGCAGAGTTTTCAGCAATACAGCATTACCATCAAGTTCTTGTGGACAACTGAGAACAAGGACAATAACTGTATTGTTTTGTGGGTATCCAGGACACCCACAACCAACAACTTGAGAGAAGGTATTCCACACCCAGGACTGGGCTTCTTATTTGGTAGTCTCTGGCTTCTGGGAGGAACATTTTTCTGTGCATAGACTAACTCAAATTACACACTTTTATTTGAGTGTGTGTGTGTGTGTGTGTGTGTGTGTGTGTGTGTGTGTGTGTGTGTTTAGGAAACTCATAGAATAATAGCTTTCCATATGGCTTTTTACACATCCTTTGTGTTAATTATTACACAGTCCCCTCCTCTGCCCATCCCTCTCCCTACTTAAACCCCCTTGTCCATTTATTGCATCTTTTCACAATTCTCTCTTAAATCAATGAACTATATAATTTACTCACATTTTTTGTTGCCTACATATCTGGTGTTCAGATCTTTGATCCATCTTGAATTACTTTTGTGTGTAGAATAAGGTAAAGGCCCACTTCGTCCTTTTGCGTGGTGACAGCCAGTTTTCCCTGAACCACTTTTCCAGGGTACCAAGCCTCCCCTATCGAATTATGTCAGCCTCTTGTTGAGCGAGCAGTAGACTTCCTATGTGAGATTTACTTCTGGGCTTTCTATTCTGTTACCTTGAAGCGGGTGACTGTTCCTGCACTAGTGCCATGTTATTTTAATTACTGAAAGTTTGTGGTAAGTTTCTGAATCAGGAAGTATGAGTGTCTCTACTTCATTCTTTTTCTAGTGTGTCTGGGTACTTGGGATCCTGTGCAATCCCACACAGATCTGGAGAGATGGACTTCTCCTTTTTGGTTAAAAACAACACCAAAAACACATGCTAGGACTTGTGTTGAATCTCTACATTACCATGGATGTTATTGACAATATAACAATGTTAAGTCTTCCTATTGGATGAACACAGAACTTCTTTTCATTTGTTTAGCTTTTGTCTCATTTCCTCCAGCAATATTTTGTACTTTTGGTGTCCAAATCTTTCGTGATATTAGTCATATTTATTCTTAAGTACTTAATTCTTTTAGACATAAAGGGATTGTTTTCTTAAATATCCTTCCTAGGTTGTCAGTGCAAATGTATAAGATAGAACTGTTTGACTTTATGTACAATATTGCCAAATTTGTTTATTAGTTTTGGCCACCTTCTGGTGAATTTCTAGAGACTTTCTCTATAAAAATCATATAATCTGTGACTAGAGATAGTTTAATCTCATCCTTTCTACTTTGAAAAATTGTGCTCTTAGTATTTTACAGTTTTAAGTTGAGGCTTTAAATGAAGGCTGAGTATATAACTCAGTCATCAAAGTGCTTGAGTTCAACCCCCACACCCATTTAAAAATCAGGGATCATTGGCATGAACTTGTAATCCAAGTGCTGGGTGAACAAACACAGAAGGCTCCTTGGAGCTCACAGTCTAGCCTAATCAGCCAACCCAAGGTCCCAGTGAGAGATCCTGCCTCAAAAAACAAGGCGGATAGCTCTTAAGAAACTACACCCAAGATTGACATGTGGCTTCCATGTACATGCACAAATATATGTACATGTGCATACTAACAAACATGCACACACACACACACAAACAAACAAACAAACAAACAAATAAACAAACCACTTTTTGTGTAAAATGGAAGAAAAAAGACCCTACAGTGCAATGCACTGAGGGGGAACACTAAACTGGTCTGTAGATGACTGGATTCTTGTGATTTTCTTTTTTTTCTTTTTTCTTTTTTTGCAATGAAAATTCATGCCTTTTAGAGAAAAATGAGATGTTTACAAAAAAGGGCAATAATAAGAGAGGGGTAGTATTGAGACCGAGAAACAATGAGCTGACAACAGTGCATTCACTGGGGGATTAGTGTTGGCTTTCAGTGTGCGTCCATCTAGTCTCACCCCTCACCAGTCACGCAAGTTTGTGGGACTTTCTGGGGCGAAGTTGGCTTGGCATCTTACAATGAACACTCAAGACTAACCCCACAGCCAACCACCATCCAGACTCCTTTATGAGTCCTTATTGAAAATGGCTCTGGCAGTTTAGAAACACGTCTAACAGTGTCTTCAGCACATTTAACTCTGGGTCCTTTGTTCTCCTTGTAGCTATGACTCCATTTGAAATGAGCAACCAAACACACGTCACAGAATTCATCTTCCTGGGATTTTCCAACCACTCCAGTCTACAAGGCATCTTCTTCTTGATCTTCCTGGCCATTTACCTGACAACTCTCTTGGGGAACACACTCATGATGTTGGCCACCAAGGTCAGCCCTGCTCTCCACACTCCAATGTACTATTTCCTCAGCAACCTGAGCTTCTTGGACATCTGCTACACATCCACCACCATTCCGGTCATGCTGGTGAACTTCTTCAGAGAGAAGAAGACCATATCCTATGAAGGCTGCCTCTCCCAGATCTTCTTCTTTGTGACATGTGCTGGCACAGAAGGTGTTCTTTTGGCTGCAATGGCTTATGACCGCTATGTGGCCATTTGCCGCCCTCTTCAGTACCCGGTTCTCATGAGTGTGAAGGTCTGTGTCTGCTTGGTGGCTGGGTCCTGGCTCTGTGGCTTGGTGAATTCTGTGACTCACACAGCACTGGCAGCTACACTCACCCTCTGTGGACCCAATCAGATCAGCCACTTCCTCTGTGACATCCCACTGCTCCTCAAGCTCTCTTGCTCAGACACCTCTGTCAATGAGTCTGTGCTCCACGTGGCCAGTGCCACCATCGGCCTGAGCCCCTGCCTGTTCACTGCAGGCTCCTACACGCTCATCATCTCTGCCATCCTTAGGATTCCCTCTGCTCAGGGCAGGAGAAAGGCCTTCTCTACCTGTGCTTCCCACCTCACTGTGGTGGTGGTTTTCTTTGGAACAGCCAACTTCAACTATGACAGACCCAGGGAAGGCTACTCCTTGGACATGGATATCCTGGTGTCTGTGCTCTTCTGTGTTGTGACCCCCATGTTGAACCCCATCATCTACAGCCTGAGAAACAAGGAAGTCAAGGGTGCCCTGAGGAAGCTTACTAGAAAACATGGCTTCTCTAGTGAGACCAACAACTAGACTGCTTATCTGTCTTTTCTTTCTTTCCTTTTTTTTTTTTTTGCCTAGTACATTAAAACGTTTTTTTTAGTTCTTTGATAATTTTATACAATGTGTTTTGATCATATTCAACCCCTCTTCCACTTCCTCCCAGACACATTCCTTTGCCCTACCTACCCAATTTTCTGTTCTATCTTTCTAATTTTTTTTAAAAACACCCATCAAGTTCCATTTATGTTGCCCATATATTCTTAGATGTGTGGCCTTGTACTGGCATGTGCTTGTCTTACCAAAGGCAGCAATCTTAAAGAAATCTGGCTTTCCTTCCTGGAAGCTATCAGTTGCCAATAGCTCCTTTGGCTAGGGTAGGACTCTATGACTGTCCTCCCTCTCCACGCTGGGATTTGGGCTGAACTGAGCTTGCACAGATCTTGTGCATGCTGGCACAACCACTGTGAGTTCATAACGCAGGCTCCTAGCTATGTCTGGAAGACACTGTTTCCATCCACCACCTCTGACTCTTATGCTCTGTCTGCCTCCTCTCCTGCAATGATCTCTGAGCTTTGGGAGGAGGAGACGTGGTACAGATGTGCCATTTATGTTGAGCATTCCAAAATCTCTAATTCTTTGCACCTTGACCAGTTATGGGTCTCTGTATTAATCACAGTCTACTGAAAAGAGAAGTTTTTCTGATGAGGGCTGAGAGAGACATTAATCTATGACTCGAATGGTAAGTAATTAAGAATTGGTTTTGGGCCGGGCGGTGGTTGGTGCACGCCTTTAATCCCAGCACTCGGGAGGCAGAGCCAGGTGGATCTCTGTGAGTTCGAGGCCAGCCTGGGCTACCAAGTGAGTTCCAGGAAAGGCACAAAGCTACACAGAGAAACCTTGTCTTGGAAAACCAAAAAAAAAAAAAGTTAAAAAAAAAAAAAAGCCGGACGTTGGTGGCGTACGCCTTTAATCCCAGCACTCGGGAGGCAGAGGCAGACGGATCTCTGTGAGTTTGAGGTCAGCCTGGTCTACAAAGTGAATTCCAGGAAAGGCACAAAACTACACAGAGAAACCCTGTCTCGAAAAACCATTAAAAAAAAGAAAGAATTGGTTTAATACTATATTCCATGTATCAGACGAGTAGTAGTAGGTTCTCCCCTAGGGCCTAGGGCCCACCTGGCCACAGATTCTTAGCCCAGAAATGATGCTGTGAACGGTTTTAACTTGTGGAAAAGGACTTAAATCCTATCAGAAATAGCTTGGTTGTTCCCATAACATTTGTGCCCCTTTGCACCAGTTGGTATGCCTTTCCAGGTGAGTTGTGTTCACAGCTCCCACGGTTCACAGTTAGGTAACTATGGATTACTACTCTTCACCTCCAGTAGCATGCACAGCGTCTTCTGGTGTTACTAAAGGCGGCCAGCAGGGATGAAGGTTCCAGTTCGACACTAGCTTGATATCTCTACATTCTATGATTCAAGTGTATGGTGTCTTCTACAAAGGTTCCTACTATCAAGCTCTGGAGAGTGATCAACAACACTGGCAATAGTCTATAATGTTTGGAGATCTATGGGACATCACCAGCCAATAACTGCAAAAAAGATTTGTTAACCTTTTATAGGCATGTTTTAATTATACAAACTAATGTATTTCATTATGACTTCTTATACATGTATAAGTATGAGCAACATACTTTGCTCATATATACCTCCTCTATGATCTTGTCTTTCTTTTTTTTTCTTTTTCATTTCTTCTTGAGATAGGGTTTCATGTACCTCAACTCACTATGTAGCCAAGGATGATCTTGAACTTCTGATCTTCCTACCTCCACCTTTGGAGTGTGTGTGTGTGTGTGTGTGTGTGTGTGTGTGTGTGTGTGTGTACATATATACGTATATGTATATAATTGTTGTATCTTACTGATTTTCCCCCTTTGCTGTTGTACAGTGGCCTTCCTTACCTCTTTGACTAATTTTGGTTTGATGTCTGCTCTGTGAGATGAGTATCCTACCCCACCTTACTTTTGGTTCCCATTGGTTTGAAATGTTACTTTCCATCCTTCCACTTTCAATCTGGTGTGTCTTTGCCCGTCAGTCCACGGGTGTTTCTTACAAGAACAAACAACTGGGTCTAATTTTTATTGCCATTTTTTGGACTGAATTGAGGCCTCTTCTTTTGTTCCTACCACGTCTGTTTTAGAGACTGCATGAGCATTCTCATTCGTTCCTCATATCTTTACATTTATTCTATTTGTTTGTTAATTTGTTAATTTGCTTATTGGGGGCCCACACCTGCTACCGTGCATGTGTGGCAGCCAGAGGACACTTGCAGAAGTTGATTTTTCTCCTTCTTTCATTAGGTCTCAGGGATGAAGTTCAGTTCTTCGGGCTTGGCCACCAGCACCTTCACCCTGAGTCATCTCGTCCATCTTGATCTCTCACTTTAACCATGCTTTTTAGAGTGCCAAACTGCCTGTCTATAGAACTCACCAAGCTTTCCTCTTCTCCCCTGGGAAAGTCCCACCTACGAGGGGTTTCTGTCTCCATCTCTGATTTCTAGATAGTATTTCACATTCTTGAAGTGTTCTTAATTTAAGACAATCAGGAGCATTTCAGCTGTGATTGTAACCATGGTCATTGTATAGAGTGTATCTCGACAACTGTGCTGTGCTAGCCCATAAGGATAGACAACAGCTCCTGTGTTCAACAGTTCAGAGGTTGTATATCTCCTGGGCTCCGTGTCCTCCGGTCCTTTTAGAATATTTGCACCATTTCCTCCCCCAGACTCTATATGGCAATTCTTTCCAATTTTCCCAGTTTTGTGACACGTTATAACAAATGTAATTTTGATTTGTGTTTCCATGAAGTCTTTACTGTACAGCCATGAAAAACATATGTCTATGTGCTGGGTATGTTGATAGTCCAATCATGAATGTTTCTTAGCAGTGAAATAATATATATCTTGTGGATCTGACTTCTTTCACTTAGAATTAAGTTTTCAAGTTTCAGCCACACTAGGCTGGGGATATAGCTCAGAGGAAGAGCAGTCCCTAATGGTCAATGAGCCTAAAGTAGTTTTATTATTTTGTTTTGTTCTTTATTTTATAGGGTTTATTCTAAAAAAAAAAAAACTTTGCAAATAAGAAGTATTTTTTAAGATTTATTATTAATTATTATTATTATTATTATTTCGTGTGTGTGTGTGTGTGTATGTGTGTGTGTGTGTGTGTGTGTGTGTGTGTGTGTGTGTGTGTGTGTGTGTTAAGGTGGCCCTGAGGCCAGAGGTGTCAGATCCCCTTGCAGCTAGGGTTACAGGTAGCAATAAACCACCCAATATAATGCTGCGAACCAGAGTCAGGTCTTCTGGAAAATCAGCATACATCCTTTACTGCTGAACCACCACACGTATAAAAACCATATTAGTAATGAGATTGTTGAGCTTTAGAGACTTGACTTTTGGCATGGCTTAATGTTTTTATTTTTATTTTCATTCAATAAAATACCACAAGACTTAAAACCTTACAGGCTTTCTCTCCACAGGTGTTCCACCCAGCTGCTGATGGCTCTGCCTTTCAACTCCACAGCAAGTAACACCATCATCAGGTCATGAGAAATGGAGGGACTGTAGGTCATGGTAGATAATGGCAGAGAAGCAAGGAAACACGTGCCCAGGTGAACAGTCCTAACTAGGAATGAGATAGCTCTAAGACTGCAGGCAGGCTGTGGCACTGCGGTTGCAGACGGTTGTCTAAGTCGGTCCACACTTGAACTTACATCCTTTCTCTAACGTAAGGGGAAGCCAGCTTCGTGGTTTTAGCAGCCCACCACCTCTTAGCAAAAATCTGGTAGTGAACTTCATTTACCAATGTCCCAAAAGAGCTAGGAAACTGATCTCCTCTCTGCATACTTGGGAAAGATGATTGCCAAGACCTTAATGAATCCAAGAGAGAATTGCTCTTCGTTTCTCCAGTTTCTATTCAGACTGTTGCCCTTGAGCTGTGCTTGCACAGCAAGGAGTCCCAGAACAGTTGCTCGGAGGCAGATTAGACAGGATGGTCCCAAAAGGTTGGCCCTTTATAAATGGCCATTCTGGAAAAACGAATTGTGGAGAAAGCAAAGGATTTCCAACTCCTGCGTTAGATGATGTGTGTGCTCTGTGAAGTTTCCAGAATGAAGACTCTCCTTCATGATGCTTGGAGGTCAACTGTCAGATTTTAGCAAAGAATATATTTTCAAGGCAGGTACTAGTTTGAAAAGCATCAAGCCCCACACCAAAGTCAGAAATCTAAGGATTTTGGTAAGAGTCAAGAGTAAGTTTGTTTCTTTATTTACAGTCATTATTGAAAAAGACTTCAAGTATCTGGATATAGCTACCCCTTATGAAAACATTGTAGGTTATTATATGTATTTCCATTACAATTTTGGTGGTGTTTATGTAATGACATTTTAAATATCCTTCTGTATATGTATAAATTTCTGCAGTGGTGCTTATAAAACCAGAGTGGAATTTACTTCAGAGATTATCTAGTATAAAACCCAAGGGATGTTTACATTCCTTAACTGAAATAGTATGAGTGGAAAATTTATTTGTGGTAAATAATATGCAATGCTAAGTGTTTATCCTCTACTTTTGAAAAGTAGGGCAGAAAGAAATAATTTCTGTAGAGAAAGCACAGGGACACATTTCCACCAGGACCCTGTACAGTGTGATACTATATGCAAGCAGGATGTTTGTTTAAGCAAATCTAATTAACTTTCTACAAATGGCTTTAGAGATGTATCTATTCACCAACTAAAGGTTTTTTCTTTTTATTGAAAATTTTTTCATACAATATATTTTGATCATGTTTTCCCCTCCCCAAATTCCTCCCAGATCCTCCTCACTCTCAACTTCACTACTCACTTAGCCCTATGTCCTCTATCTCTCACTCTCTTTAAAAAACAAAACAAAAACAAGAAACACACACACACACATACACACACACACACACACACACACACCCCTACAAGAAACAGGAACCAATATATATATATAAACAAAAGACCAGTAAGACAGGGGGAAAAATCAAAATGAGACGTAAGTCTACGAAAATGCCATTGGGTTCATTTGTTCAGAGGTTTCATCTTGTGTTGAAACACAGTGATGCTTAGGCTATGGGTGGCAAGCAGTTTATTAGCAGCCAGAAAGCCCCAAGCTCTTGAGTGACTGTTTTCACCCCACATCCTTGCTGTTAGAAATGTCTTCTATCTGGAGTTACTCTGTTTGTTGGTTGGTTGGTTGGTTGGTTGGTTGGTTGGTTGGTTGGTTTGTTGTTTGTTTGTTTGTTTGTTTTTCGAGACAGGGTTTCTCTGTGTAGTTTTGGTGCCTGTCCTGGATCTCACTCTGTAGACCAGGCTGGCCTCAAACTCACAGAGATCTGCCTGGCTCTGACTCCCCAGTGCTGGGATTAAAGGTGTGCGCCACCACTGACCGGCTGGAGTTACTCTTAAATCATTTCATCCACAATCACTTCTCCTGGAGATGATTGTCAGTTGGGAAAGCAAGAAACAGAGTTGCTGCTTTCAGCTGGGAACTGAGTTAATGCCTGCAGATGGGACCACTGCTCTTGGGAGGGATAGACCTAAGTCCTTCCTTCACAGACCAAAGGGTCAGAGCGCCTTTTGGCCATTAAGGCCTTGGGTCTATAGGATATTTGCAAGAGAACTGCTGAACAGAAATGTTCCCCAGCCTTGTCAAATCCCTGTCCAACTCTTCTAGTGCCCGCTCAAGGCTGCCCTTAAAGAGCCTTTTGAGATCTCTAGTCCATAAATGTGCTGGATAGCTCTCCTTTACTCACCAGAGACTCGTGGAGCACCCATTCACACGAGGCCCTTTATGGTTTTTCCATGCAGAACTGAAAGACCCAAGTTAAGATCTCAAGGAGCTTGCACTTGAGATGGAGTGTGGGCCTTAGGGTAGGTGATCCATGCACTATTCCTACAGGTAGTCAAGTAGGGGCTCTCCAGCAAAAGATAAACAGACAATAGCTCTACAACTGCACAAAATGTCCTCAAGCTTCATGCCCCATGCTGTGTTTTATCTTCCTATAGATGGAGTCTAGGATGAGGGGCAGAGCCCGAGTTTCTTCATAATACTAGCATAGGGCTGTATTAGACCCCACAACAGAACTGAGTAGATTTAAATTGAGACTTGTCAGTATCAAGGAAAGATGGTGGGCAAGAGCTGAAAGAAATAAGAATTCATAATTTGAAGAATGTTGTAGCTTGAAGGTTCTTACATATCAAAGGAAATAGTCATTTGTCTTCCCTTTCCCCCTAGTACATGGAGAAGCACAAATGAGGTAGAAAGTGCTGGAAGAATTAACTGCTGGGACACGCTTCTGAGGGATGTTGTGAACTTGTTAAGACTCTTAACCCACTGGTGACTAGTAGGTGCAGCTCTGCCGGTCAGGGGGACCAGCCCAGGCTCACCTACTAATGTGTGGTCCTTGGACCAGGCACATCAGCATCACCTGAGAGTCCACAAGAGCTGCAGGAGATTTACATGAACATTCAAGGATCAAGCATTGCAATATGATCTCTGAAAGTTCCGTCTGGTCCTTGGTACCCATGAACTACACAGAGCAAGCTCGTATATTCCATAGAATTAACTAGGCTGCATGCACTTGAAATCATTTAAGTTTTAAATTATATCATTTGGTGTACATGGGTGGTGGTGGTGGTGGTGGTGGTGGTGGTGGTGTGTGTTTTAAGTAGGTCAGAAATTTACTGGGCTACATGAGAATTAGATTTACATTTTTTAATCATTGCTTTGTGCTATTGGAATCAAATATGAATAGATGTTTCCCTAATGTGCTGGAAGGGCTTCACAGTCACCAATTTCTCGTTTCATTCATGCCCATTTGTTTCCTTTGGGGAAATGAACCCCTTAAGGTTAGTCAACAGAAAATTTCATTTATTGCAAAAAAAAAATCTCTTTTAAGACCTCTAGGGTTATTTATTTTCCACAGTTTGTTTATATTTAGGTTTGAAAATTATGCTTAACTTCAGCGCCAACTTTCTATTGAAATTTAAATACTTTAAGCTCCTTGAGGCCCTGAGACTTGGAATTTCTAATGAAAGCTGTGTTGGCCTATTAATCATGTGCATTGAATTCTTAGAATCAAAGGTAAGAATTCTTGGGCTTTGAAGACTACAAAACAGTTTACAAATATACCATTATCCATAGCAAAATATTGTCATAAGTCATGATTGTTATGAAATAAACTCTCTCTGTAGCCCAGTTTCTTTATTTGCAAAATGGAAATGGTACATCATCTCATAGGTTCTTCTGCAAAGCCAGGGACTCAAAGCATGTACAAGTCATAGATATGAGTCATGTGAAAGATTATCACAATGTGGGCATTTAGGCACAGTATTATTATTTACTGTGTTCTCTATTCTCACTCAATATGGAAAATCCTGGCTAAATTCAGGTATGGAAAAACATATCTTTTCAAATTAATACACTGAGCTTTTGATTGGATTGTTATACTAAATTCTATTTTAATTTTTAAAGAAACATGTACCTCTTTTAAAATATTATACAAGACTTTTTAAAAAGCCAGGCAGTTACATGTACTGAAACACCTTAAGAAAATTCATTCTCAGGGCTGGAGAGATGACTGAGTGCTTAAGAGCTCTTCTAGAAGACCCGGGTTCAATTCCCAGTACCTACATGACAGCTCACACAGCTATGCATGCAGGCAAAAACATCAATGCACACAAAAATAAAAATTAAAAATCTTTTTAAAAAAGAAAAGAAAAGAAAACTCACTCTCAAATTCACTTTTGTATGATATATACACACCCTGTGACTGTGGAATGTAAGGTCACTGTTACACAACAGACTGCTTACCATCAAGGTTCCTGACCACTGTGCAGCAGCGTGTAAATTCCAAGGGTTGACTGTGCATCATTTCAGAGTGTTATGTGTAAGAGGTGACATTTGTTAACATTTTGATGATGATAGTTGAACCTAGTTGGCTGTGCTTACAGAATCAGCATCAGGGATAAGGAAACCAGGTCGATGTCACCACCTACAGCACCTCGTCCATGGCCCAGGAGAAATTAGACTAGCTAATGAAATTGATGGAAACGCCCATATGGAGATATAGATAAATAATGCTTCATGAAGGTATTTCTCAGGGATTGATGGCATGTAATTAGCAGTTTCCAAGAACTTTACAGTAGATAGAATGTGCAACTTCAGAAACTGTATTCTAACTCCAGAAGTGGATGCAGAAGGCTCTAAGTCCTGGGCCAGTCCTCTCTACATAGTGAGAACTTACCTCAACTCAAACAAAAGAAAGAAGCATGTAATTTTTGAACCCTGAATGTTTATTTCCACTTTCTCAGTTTAGATTTCCATAGCTCAGGTACCAATTTCCCCTTAGTAAGATGCAGAGGGAGACTATGTGATAAGGACTTACATTTCTTTCAGTGTGTACATCGGGACATCTTCCTGGAACGGAAGGTATCCTATCTGTATTTTTTTTCCTATGGAATGTGTGAACAAAATAAATGCCTGCACCTGGTTTCACAGTAACCTGAAGTTCGTCTGTGCAGCTGACAGTAGAAAGCACACATGTGGCATAGGAATGAGAGTGTGTGCAGGTCCCAGTGCAGTTTCCATGTCGACTGACTGTAAGTCAATGCTAACAAGGGACATGCTCATTAGTTAGGGGCACTACTCAGGGACCACAATGCAAACAACTAACCTAGACAAGTGGGCATTTTTAGTCCTTCCTCAGCACGTGCTCAGGACATCTTATAAATGTTGAGCTCTCAGCCCTCATCTTTGCCCTTC
Source organism: Peromyscus melanophrys (assembly GCA_902168415.1). Lineage (NCBI taxonomy): Eukaryota > Metazoa > Chordata > Mammalia > Rodentia > Cricetidae > Peromyscus > Peromyscus melanophrys. The sequence continues at coordinate 35,537 of CABHPR010129366.1, forward strand.
TCTCCCACTGTTCATCTGCTCTCCATTCTCACAGCACGCACTGCCATGGCAGTGGTCTTTGAGATGATCAATCTCAAACCTACATCTGCAGTTCTAAGCCTGTCTGGAAGTCATTTTTGTGACTATCCCATACTGTCTAGCATTCAGCGTCACTCAAATCTAATCTACCCTATCCTCCTAAACCTACTACATCTCACATGATGCCCGTTTTAATGCGTGATCCCAAGCTGATTGGTGTCTTCCCCATGTCCTCGTGGACTCTACAGTGCTTCCAAGTTTGTTTTTATTTTTTTCCTTAAGCTCCCAGATGCTATACTTTTAGTTATGGACCATTTCATTTTGCTCTTGTTTTAGCATTCAGAAGACTCTCTTAGACTAAATAAAGCAGATTATATCTGAGGCACTGGAACCATGAGGGACTCTGGTCATTGGGTTTCACAATTTCATGCAAGATTTAATGAATGGATGTTCATGCATTTTCTAGACATGCAGGATGGTCTGTTTGTTTTCATATTCTCAAAGCTGATGATTTTCTAAAACTCAAGATGTTTCCCTGCAGGTGTCCCCCACTCTCAGTCTCCCCTCATCTAGAGAGTTGTCTAGGGTTCCCTATTGTTGATACTCTGCATTCCTGCCTATTCTCACACCGAAGCCTAGCTTCCAAAAAGACACTGCTCAGCTGCCCCTACAAGAGGGACGATACTCTCTGAATCCCTAGAGCGGAAGCATTGAGCTGGTTTTGTCCCCATCGACTCTGTGTAAAAAGGCAGGCCTGGCAGAGCTTCACACATTTTGTTTCTATGCTTACAAGGCTGGTTTCCTGCCGCCTGCTCTCGGGTGGTCACCAATGAGGCTCTGCTTACGTATAACTCACAGGGCTGTTAAGAATATAAACGTTAATGGCAACCGGCTGGATTGTCTTACCAGCTCCTGGAAAACTAGCAGGACTCTCAATGTCTGAGGCATACAGTGGCGGGGTTTCCAAGACCCAGAATCTACAGGCAATGCAGCTCTCATAGGAGTTCACTGATGACTCGGAGACCTCAAGGGCCTCACTTCTGGAGCAGTCAAGCCAACAGAAGTCCTTTGAATTTGCTTGGCCTTAGATGACTAGATCCATAGTGTTTTCCATAGATTTCTACCTTAACATCGCCTGGGAGGCCAGCTTACCTCCCTTTAGCTATGGACCAGTGTTCTCAGACATGACTTGCTCAACCAATGAAATACACACAATATGCATGTGCACAGATACACACACACACACACACACACACACACACACACACACGATTACATTTGTTACCCAAGTCCCACTTGCCCACCAATCACATTCAATCTCCCAAATGGGTCATTGTCAGGAAAGAAGTAGATGTCATTTGTAAAATATGTTACATACTGAATTATGGTAGAAAAAATCAATAATGCCAAAAAAGGGAAAGGGAAGTGTTAATAACCTTAAAAAATAACTAAGCCTGGGTCCAACAAATCTTGAGATGAAAACTGCATTAAAAATTGCCCTCTGTTTTTATTTCATTCTTTATTTTATTTTGAAAATTCAAATTATACTTTTTATTTAGTAAAATCGTAAGAGCATACATTGATACATTTTTATACATATAAACCACCAAAATTAAGATACAGAACATTTTCTTTAATCTAGAAAACACCTTCATTCTCTTTTCCAAATAACACCATTTCCAAGTTCTAGAAATAATCACTGTTCTTACTTGATCATCATAACTTAGATCTAGCTACTTTTGAGCTTCATTTAAAGGAAAAATATAGTAGCTATTCTTTTGTGCCTGACTTCTTTCATACAACAAAACTGTTTAGACTTACAATGCTATTAATGTTTTGGTATTTTGTGGTTTTTTTAATTGCATTCATTATTCTATTTTATGATATGCCACAATTTGTTGTCTGTTCTGTTGATAGACATACCATTTTCTTGGGCTATTGTAAGTTGTCATACAAATTTTTTTGTGACCTATTCATTTTATTGAGACTACTCTAAGGCTGAAATCATCATAGAATAACAATATTCATAGTTTATTGGAAATCGCCAAGTTACTTCCAAAAATTATTATATAAACTTTGATTCTACAGTGGAGATTTGGAGAACCAGAAACAATGGCATTTCCATCATCACAACAACCTCAAAAAAAGTCTGATGAAAATGCATATCAATATCTTTTCTTGTAATTGGAGAATTGAGATTGCAAAGCAAATAACTAAACTGAAATCTGGGGAGACAACAGCAACCAACATCATCCATGTATGTTTTACCTAGAACAGAAGAACTAGATGTCACAAAAGATAGTAAGACTCAAATAAGAATAGTTGATGAATTGCTAGACTAAATATAGATGAATGTCAGAGCATGGAGTCCTTGAGAGCCATCTGAGATGGTTTGTGTGTACTTTCTAATTTTTCTCTATGAATTCTACCAAATGCTCACAGGGAGGATGGGGAGAGAGTCTGGGAATGTCTTTCAAGGTGCTGCTTCTTGCAGAGGCTGAGGGGCGAAGAGCAGCTGTAGGCAAGACTCCTGCCAGCCCTACTTCAGATTCATATTTCCAAACACGAAGTCTTTAGGATGAGAGTAACAGAGGTTGACACACGAAGGTGCTGTGAGATGCACTGCATGTGGGGAAGGACATGGAGTGGGTGACAAGGCCTAATCCTGCGGGAGGAGAGGAGCACACACCGGGCACAGTGCTAGAGCTGGAGAAGCCACAGGGTCACTTGCAAAGGTTGTGTATCCATGAAGCGTCCAAGGCTAAGACTCACCTAAAACAGGACCCTCCTCTCTTTCCCTGGAAACAGTCTACCAAACAGGTTATCTCTAGAGAACTGTAAAGCCAGAATATCCAAAACTAAGGAGAAGAATACATGTGGATACACTAGTCTATTCCCTAAGAGGGAAGTGTCACTACAGCTGAGGGTTGTGACATATTCAGAGTGACTACAGGAATAACAAACTTCAAATTAACCCAGCTACTGTTTAGATTAAACCTCATCAAAAATGTCTCGAAAAGGAAGAGTGTCTTCAAGCAAAAACAGTAACCTTGGGATCTGTCTTTTACAGTATGACTAGCTTTAACCCAAAAGTTATGGCATATTTTTTTTAAAAGTAAGGGAAATAGTCTAAAGAGACAAGACATGTATCAGAACGAGACTCAACTATGAGAGATTTGCAAACTATCTGACAAAGAATTTCAACTAATAGTTAATAGGCTAATCACTTTAATGGAAATGCTAAAGAGCATCTAAGATGAAATGGGTAATTTCAAAAGAGATAAAAACTACTTCAAAAATATCTAACGGAGAGCAGCAACACAGGAGCAAGAGCAGCGGATGCACTGGCAAGTGTGGCAGAGTGGGAGAAAACAGGGCAAACTTGGAGACAGGTCAATGGAAATGACCCGAACCAAAGTGCAAGGGAAAGGTTAAAAACTGAAACCAGAATGTACAAAAGGCACAGCATAATAACAAGCTGTCAAAACCACGCAGAATTATAATTCCAGAAGGAGGAGAAGGATGGACACGGCGCAAAAAGTATTTGAAGAAATAATGGCTGAGAACTTTCCAAGACGAATGACAGATACCACCAAGCAAAATTACTGCAAAAGCAAAAGGCTAAGTACATTATGTTCAAAGTGGGGGCAGGGAGGGGAACATCTTAAAGGTAACTGAAGAAAAAAATAACCAACAGAGAACCGTTTATAAGAATTACAGCAAACTCTTCATCAAAAGCGTACGTAAGCAAGAAGACAACGCCATGGCCATCCCAGAGCACCTGCTGCCATAGTCCAGTAAACTCCGAAGATAGCCTGCAACAGGATGAGGCAGGATTCTCTTATGCAGACAAAACTGAGAGTGGGTGTCACTAGCAGAGTCTAAAAGAAATGTTAAAGGAAGCTCCTCAACTACAATAGGGTAACAACAAAAGAAAGATAGCTGGAAATTCCTGAGTATTTAGACAGTAAACAATATGTTTTATAATAATTTGTGAGGCAACAAGAACACTTCAGAGAAAACTTTTAAGTATTTTGGACAGAATCAAAATAATCCAATATGTCAAAAAGTCGGGGTTTAAATTTATATCTTTAATATTGATGTTAGGAATCTTTACATCTTTAGCCAAACATGATGTAATTCCATACTTACAATCTCAGAATTGGCTGAGGCAAGAAGATTGAGAGTTCAAGGCCAGCCTGGGCTACATAGCACATCGAGGATATACTGTGAGAACTTGTCTTTAAAATTTTTAAGGGCTAGTGAGGTAGCCCAGTGGTCCAGCCCTTGACTAGAATATGCAAGACTCTGGGTTTGATTCTCAGCACTGAAAAAGACAAAGAAAAACCTGTATCTAGAATCAGAAAGCCATAGAGAAAGAGACAAACTTAGACAAATCAAAGCAAAGAAACGACAATTATTAGAGAAGTCACAACGAAATTAAATAGCAAAACAATCATCCAAGATGAACTAGTTCCTTCAAAATATCAATAATATCAGTGAGTAATTTATCCAAGTTATTTAAAAAGACTGAGACAAAAATTATAAAGATCAGGAACAAAAGAGGAGAGGAGGTACTGACGATCACGGGCCGCTACCCATGCTGTGCTCATCACCCTTCAACACAGGAAACACGCACAGACTCACTCAAGAAGAAATAAATAGCCTATGTAGTTCTATGAATGTCTGAAAATTTGAATTTGAAGCTTAAAACCTTCCAAAACAATGCCTGCCAAGCATATATAGCTTCATTGCTGAATTTAAATAGGTATATAACAAAAGTAATCTCTGCTAAAAAAAAAAAAAAAAATCAAAAGAAGCTCTCTAAGACATTTTATATGGGCAGATTTCCCTCATAATAAAATTAAACAAATACATTACAGAAAAGAAAACCATGCACCAATACCATTTCTCATGAATACAAGTACTTCACCAAATCATTAGCAAATCTAATCTAGAAGCATATAGGAAGAATGGCATCACAGTCATTGAGATCAAGCCTTGGAATGCAAGGCTGGTTCAACATTCAAAATTCAATCCATATAATGTTAATGCACTATGAAAAAAATACAAAACCATCCTAGCACATCTAGATAATGTTTTTAGAAAATGAAATATGGACTCATGATTTTAAAAAAAACATATTAATATATGGGGCTGCATGTAGTCTCAGGAGTAGAGGACAAAACAAAACTCTGAGTTCATTCCCCAGCACCAAAACACACAAACACACAAAACTATTTAAAAAGTCCACATAAGAGGGGTTTTCCAACCTGGTAAAGACTACTGAGCAAGTGTTATGTCAAGAGTACAGATTATTAACATAAGGTCCTGTTTCTTTTCCCAACAATTACATAACAGACACCATTCACAATGCAGTGGACAGACTGAGGGACAGAGCAGGCACTGCTCCACTGTCACCAAACAACAGGGGGAGGAGTTCAAGCCACGTCAAAACCAGAAATCCACAATTCCTCACGCCCCTTACCTCCAAGACTGGCAGAAATCGGCAGTTCCAACAATGACTCGGAGATGAGTGCAAGAGAACTCAGAGAAAGTTAGTAATTTAATTGGTTAAATTTTCTTATAAATGCTGAAAAGATCAAAGTTCCTATTGAAAAATGACATCGACTTAAATTTAAAAGCCTGACTTAAAATTCCATTCTGGAGAAGCAGTGAGAAACGCTCCCAGATGTTCTGTGTGCACATTCTCCTCCCAAGATATATAACGAAAGGAAGGAAGTTATCTGAGTGTTTAGTCAGTGCAGAGATGAAATTTCTTTTGTGTTATGAAGTACAATGCAACGTTGTGGGTTTGTGCTCCTGATATTTTAAGCGCATAGTTAGATTAAAAGATTAACATAGAGGAACAAAGACTATAAATTAAATACATTAAAAGGCAGCATGGACTCCATGAATGGGTATGCTTATCATTACAATATTCTTTGTTATTCTTAATTTTTCACAATAAGAATTTATTACTTAAATAAGACACCTGCAAAGAAGAATTTAAGAGCAATGTTCTGGTTTGGGAGGAGATACGGCAGACCAGGGAAAGACAGAGGTTATCAATCTGTTGTAGATTTTGCCCAAGTCTACATTTGTTCTTACCAATCGGCAGCCATGCAAAACCCCTGGGAAATCAGGGGATACTCTCTTCAAAATCTCTGTCCATAGCCCAGACTGTTGTATACCTGATGTTACTGGACATGGCTCCGGTAGTTCAGAAACACGTCTAACAGTGTCTTCATCACATTTCCTCTGGGTCCTTTGTTCTCCTTGTAGCTATGACTCCATTTGAAATGAGCAACCAAACACACGTCACAGAATTCATCTTCCTGGGATTTTCCAACCACTCCAGTCTACAAGGCATCTTCTTCTTGATCTTCCTGGCCATTTACCTGACAACTCTCTTGGGGAACACGCTCATAATATTGGCCACCAAGGTCAGCCCTGCTCTCCACACTCCAATGTACTATTTCCTCAGCAACCTGAGCTTCTTGGACATCTGCTACACATCCACCACCATTCCGGTCATGCTGGTGAACTTCTTCAGGGAGAAGAAGACCATCTCCTATGAAGGCTGCCTCTCCCAGATCTTCTTCTTTGTGACATGTGCTGGCACTGAATGTGTCTTGTTGGCCGCAATGGCTTATGACCGCTATGTGGCCATTTGCCGCCCCCTTCGGTACCCGGTTCTCATGAGTGTGAAGGTCTGTGTCTGCTTGGTGGCTGGGTCCTGGCTCTGTGGCTTGGTGAATTCTGTGACTCATACAGCACTGGCAGCTACACTCACCCTGTGTGGACCCAATCAGATCAGCCACTTCCTCTGTGACATCCCACTGCTCCTCAAGCTCTCTTGCTCAGACACCTCTGTCAATGAGTCTGTGCTCCACGTGGCCAGTGCCACCATCGGCCTGAGCCCCTGCCTGTTCACTGCTGGCTCCTACACGCTCATCATCTCTGCCATCCTTAGGATTCCCTCTGCTCAGGGCAGGAGAAAGGCCTTCTCCACCTGTGCTTCCCACCTCACTGTGGTGGTGGTCTTTTATGGAACAGCCAACTTCAACTATGACAGACCCAGGGAAGGCTACTCCTTGGACATGGATATCCTGGTGTCTGTGCTCTTCTGTGTTGTGACCCCCATGTTGAACCCCATCATCTACAGCCTGAGAAACAAGGAAGTTAAGGGTGCCTTCTGGAGGCTGGCTGGAGTGTGTGCATTCCCTGGCAATAGCAATGCCTAGAGAGTAATCCAGCATTCTGTTACTATAATGCAACATTGCCATCTACAAAGTTCATGATCCAGAACCACAAATCAAGTTACAAAAAGAAAATCACAGAAAACTCAGAACATTTAAGTGAGTTTATGATTTTGTGTTTGGCTGCATTCATTCATGGCTACCCTAGGATGCATATGCCCCATGGGCCAGGTGTCAGACATATCAGTGGTCTCCAAACTGGGGCATACAATCACCTGAAGAAAATTCTTCATGGGTGTCACAGTTCTAGAGGTGGTGGGACCTGGGAGAATGGGGCCAATAAATGAGGCAGACTAAAGTCTGATGCAGTAGTCTTTATTCAGAGCATCGGACAATTTATATTCTGAGTGTTAAGAAGAATCACATGAGTAAAATGTACAATCACAAAACAAGCTGCACGTGGCAAAAACATGTTTTTCCACAGTGGCAAACAAACAAATAATAACAGCCAGTTGTAATGAATAATTTGAAGTAAACTCACTCCTGTCCACTACGCCTGTGAGGAACACAAAAACACATTCCAAGAACAGTTCTGTGCTGTGAAGGAACTGAGGTCACAAGACTGGAGTTTTCTCACAAGCACTCAGAATTCTTCTCACATGACTCCGTTCTTGGACCATGTTCCAACAACTCCTTTTTTATTTTCTAAATGTAGGATATCCAGAGTGGTTTTGATTTGAGATGTTGTAGATGAATCTAATTGTCATTTGATGCATGAGTATCCTATAAGCAAGCAAATTATAAACATAATGAATAGCATTAGAATAGTGAAAACATTGTGTGTAATACTCTGCCACAAAGAACAGGGATTCAGTACTATTGGTTACATTATTATATGGATCAGAAAATATCTAGAGAGTAGCTTGAAAAGAGAGCAATACCATTAGTAGTTCTGCTTTCTTGTAGAACGTAAGCCCATATTTGTCTTTAATAGGAATGCAAATGTTATGATGCCCTTTGCAAATAGGAAGTGATTTAAATCCCAAGGAAAAATTAAATGCAGTCCCTTCTCCAGAGGAAATGAATGAGTCTATTATGGTCCCAAGGTCCAGTCCTAAGCAGAGTCATTAGTAAAGATAGCAGGTGCTGGATCCATTCAATCTACAAGCTGAAGCAAAGGAGCTTGAGGAACATAAGACCAATACATTAGTTCAGAAGCACTCACTGAAGATACAGATCAAAACATAAATTGCCAGAAAAACACTCTCAGGTGGCTCTGTGTGTTTCATAGAATAATTTCTTCCTTGGTGCAGAGGGCCTTACCTTGGCCCCAGGTGGGCAGATTTGACTTCTAATGATGTGATTGACATCTCCTTTTGCCCTTTAGCTGGAGGTTTGCTATCTTTTGATAACTTCCACTGTCTACTTGCCCTCTGCCGTTGTCCTTGATGGCCTGGGGCCAGAGGAGCCAGAAAGGAATTCATGTTTCAGTGGCTCCATCCGCAATGACAGATGCATATCCCTTCCCTATTTTCTTCTGGAAAAGAAAAAATAAAGCAGGTTAATGTATAGCTTGCTTATTTTCTACTGAAAAAACCAGGGAGGCTAGAATGCACATAAGTATGAGTCTATTGATGGAAATAATCCTACAACGTAAGTAGAATCTGAAATGATATTTAAGGGTTTACGAATTAACTGTAAGATGACTCAAAACAGCCAGTTCCACCTGCTGGGCTGAGGAAAAAGAAGTATTAATAGACTGATAAATATCTGAACCATGAATTCCTCCTATATCTGTTGTATGATATTTTGTTTGTGTTCTGACAAAATAAAGCTTGCCTGGAGGGTGGAGGTAGCTACTAGTTAACCATAGGAGCCAGGTGGTGGTGGCTCATGCCTTTGATCCCAGCACTTGGGAGGCTCACACCTTTAATCCCAGCACACTTGGGAGGTGGAAACAGGAATATAAGGCAGATGGAGTCAGGATCTCAGGCCCCATTCAGCCAGAGGATCCAGAGAGATAAGAAGTCACTGGTGGCTGCTCCTTTGCTTCTCTGATCTTTCAAGTTATTAGCTCGATATTTGACTCCTGGTTTTTATTGATAAGACTAATTAGATTCATGCTTCATATGGCATCCCAACACAGGGCAAGAATTTCCACATAAAGCCTGAAAGGCTTTAAAAAGATGGAATCAGAGATCATCATATTTAAGAAATAAGCCAGACTCAGAAAGACAAATGCCAGTTTTCTCTTGTATGTGGAATGTAGACATTTTCTTTAATGACATTAAAGTAGAAGAGGGACTATTTGGCAAAGAGGAGACCAGTAGAAGAAGGAAAGAGAACAAGAAATGTTGATGGGGTAATCGTGATCAAAATACATTGCATACGTGTTTGAAAATGTCAGAGTGAAACCTGTTTATTTTGTACAAATAATATAGACAAATAAAATTATGGGTAGTAACACAAAGTGTACTCTGAAGGATTGTCAGATTCATTTCAAAATAAAATGTCAAGACTTCAATATTTTGGGTAGAAACATTGATAATATGCATGCTAACAGATTTTTCAGATGCTGGACCAAAGAGATCAGAGGCACTACTCGTCCATCCATTTTTATGGATGCACTCAATGGAAATGCTAGAGCCAAAGACTTGTCCCCAGCAGCTTGGAGGGAGGGCCTGAAGAGTTTCTTTGACTGACTCTGTAATGGCATAACTTTCACAAGGGTGAGATGTCAAATTATCTCTGATATTATATAAA